>OZ014445.1:5235718-5483143 GCA_963966035.1 Acleris laterana | reverse complement strand
CGAAACTTGTTTGACCAGAAATTGAGAAAAAAAGTGGCGGATCAAGTTCGCCTACAATAGCATTCCGCTGTCGGACCCGCCCGCGACCCGCCCCGCGCCGCCGCACCCCGCGCCCCGCGCCCCGCCGGCGCCAGTCCGCGACCGAGCGCGACCGCGTGCGTACAACGCCTCTCCAGCAAACTCTGTAAATGTGCTCACAAAAGAATCAACACAACAAACAAACCAAATTCGAAAATCGTGTCACATTTATAACATCCTTCTTAATGTAATCGTAATTTAAGAATCTCCATTTTAAACTATACTTCCTAATTAAATCGCATTCAAAAGTTAATCTCAGTCGCTTTGACATAGTGTTTTGTTAAAATAAATAAAAAACCGGTTAATATAATATTTGTTGTAAATAGTAGTGTGTGGTTACGGTTGTTCTATATCGGGTGTTATCGATTATTGACGTCACTATTCCCGAACAGCTGTTCTGGTGATGCGGAAGAGAAGCGTTGTCTGTGGCAGTTACACTTACTTACTGCACTTTTTCAAAACATTTCTTATTATGAGTAGACAATTAGATATATAGAAATGTTAAGGATTTGTTAGATTGTTAGGGACTGTTTTAATTTTAAACATTGTTAGGGTTACCTTCATAAAATCTACTATATTATAAACCATCGTGGCCGTTTGTGCACTAATGTACTACTGTGTTTCGAATTAAAAAGACAAAAAAAAAACAAAAGTGTTACCAAGTGCTCGGCAGTGTCAGTGTTTTTGATCAATATTCAGTGTAAAACAGTGTTAACCGATTTGGATTTCAAACGTGGATGTGGATTGGAAACTGATAAAGAGGTATAATTGTATTTTATTACATTTTAATTACTGTTCTTGGCGAAGTGATTGTTACAAGTTTAAATACGGAGCGGCGCAATAAGTCTGGCCGGCTGTAGGCCTATCCGTGCATCGCGGAAGTGTTCCGAATGTTCCGATGCAATTTAAAAAAAAACTATTAAGATTCTTTTTTCAAATTATTCAATTGCAAGCAAAATACGTGCTTAATTTCTTTGTTACAATTTGTTAGTAAACAAAAAAATTTACAATAAGCGCCAAAATGTACAAATTAATAATCAATAAAGCTAAGTAATAAATAGGTATTTCGAAAAGTTCAAATATGAAAGTGAAAAGATAATAGTTATATCAAGGAATCTGTGAACTAAACCACCTTGATTAGAAATGTGGTGAGAACATTCGTTTATGTTATGATATAACATTATAATCAAATTTAAGACAAGCTTTGTGAGGGGTAATTAGGGTGATAGCTCCAGTGTTGGATACTTTAAGGTGACAGGCACCAATAATGGACACTTAACTCTTAATTCAAATATCATATTATGGTCATATAATAAATAACCCTTATCTATTGTAAAATAGGAATCAAGTGTCCATTTTTGGTTCTTCCATTACTGGATTTACTGGTACCATCACACATTTAGAAGTGTCTAGAAATGTTGCCAACATGAGTAGGTACCTAATTAACTTTTTATCCGGGTATAATTAATTGTTTATTTTATGAACTATTTATTTAGTTAATATTAAAAACTAAATAATTAAATAGGTATAGAGTATCCCTCACCATTTGACTTAATGCAGTTTACAAAAGTGGTGTCCTTGTTTTAAGCATCTAGGTACCTCCTACTTACTACCTATCTATAATTTTACTATGCAAATTATGTTACCTACCTAAGAAATTTACTTAGTAGGTAGGTACTCATGCAAAATCACTCTGTAACCGAACCATATAGGTAGTTGTAATATGTTATATTTATATCAAAAGCCATAAGAGAAACAAGAGTTGTGTAGCACCATTAAAACCACTAACATTAAGTAAAATATTATTCGTTTCCGAACATGAAATATTGTTCTCCGTCCTTATTTCAAATGTATTACAAACGTTACAATACACAACCAACACTATACAAGCATCTACTCATTTTCTCACATCATCTCATTAAAGCATATACATATATCCACATACTTGTACACACAAGCATATGCATATTAGGTGTGCATTTGAAACATGAATTGTGAAGAGGTTCTTGAACTCGACTGTACTTAGGTAGGTATAAACCTGTACAACATCCAAGACACATCTTTGTGTTTCAGATAGCTTCAACTCAAAACTCTTCGGTAATTGATAGGTATACTATAAAGGCATAGATTAGAGTTCAGCACCAACTTTCAAAAGTAATTCGACTATAAAGAATTTCCTGATAAAAAAAAACATTTCAAAACAAACATACAGCCTTGGAAATTAGTATAGATGGATTTCCAAATGGTTAAGACGGAGTTATGAATTAAAATGTGTATATTTCCTATTTGTATCAGTAGTATGACCTTGCGCAGATCTTGATAAACTTTTCTGTAAATTAACTATTAACCGGGTATATGAAATGGGGTACAAATATTAGGTTCTATTGTATCAAAGTCTCTTTTAATTTGATTAATAAAACATTGATTATGATTACCTATGAAAATTTTACAGGGATCCTTGGCTGAGCAAAAAATGGTGTCATAGAAAATTATTAACTACCTATTATTATTAGGTACCTGGGTATCTAAAATCTAAAGGTTAATAATAGATAACATCTTTATTCTTCACAAACATATGCATAGCTGAAAAAACCAAACATAATTTACAAAAAAAAATACCTACAGAATCATGAAATTAAACAGATTAATAATTTATACAATAATTCTTTACATACCTACCTAGTTGGCCAATGGAGTTAATTAAGTGTTTTATAGAAAACAAATACAAAACTATAAATTGTGTTTTATATTTCATTATAAGTAACTAATTAACTTCTAGAATCAGCGGAAAATAATGCAACAGTCATTATAGGAAATCTATCTGGGAATTATTCAATTTTCAGTAGAGTCTTATGACTCCTATGCCCATCTTGGTCATCTCAGGGACTACCTAAACTTATCTACCTACTCATATCTATTGTTAGAAAGATGTAGAAACCAGGAAGAAGAACAAGTAGTAAATAGACAATAACGTTGCGTCTATTGGAAATAATTTCAGTCTTATAATTAGTAACATAATATGCTTCAATTTAGTTTGTGTCCCTACTCACCCCGTTTTACGGTGCACCCCTCTAACCCTCTACATAGACTATGACGATAACGACACTCCACAAGCAAAAAGTGGCAAGTTGTGCATCCTTCCTCTTGTGGCGAATCTGGAAGGACAGTTTTGCCACAAACAGACAGCTTCGCTAGCTTGTGTTATTAAGACTGCACCGAGCAAACGTCGAGCGTCCAGTGGCGCCCTCATTACTATTATTGTGTTTTCTAATTAAGTAAAGAATTTCCTTGAAATCAGACGGTACTTTTTTGTAGCGCAAGTAAAAACACAATTTATGGGATGCGTAACATACTTTAATAACAATTACCCTTTGAGTAGTCAGCTTAACGGGAAAAGGTAACCACTTTTTTCCTTTAAGTTGGTAACTCGAAGGTGAATTGTTATTAAACTATGTGATATACCCTAAAAGAAGTCTTTTCATTTGTAGACTTTGTAGTACAAAAACCTACCGATAAATTTCAAGAAAATACTTTAGTTTATTAGAAAACAGAATAATAGTAAGGAGGGCGCCACTGTACATCCGGTGTACGCTCGACGCAGTGTTAAATACTTTGCTTTCCGTCAACAGTGTGTTGTGATGTTTGCTTTGCTCAAATCACTATTGTCATGCCAACCTAATCTAACCCATCCCTGAACAATCTTTAAAATGTTGCGCAGTCCGAGGAGTGAAACCGGAGTTGTTTGAATAACTATAACTTGTTGTTGTAACCCGACGCTGCCCACTTTGAGGGCTGCATTTATTTTTAAACAAACGCGTTGTTTTGACGACCCACAGCACTGGTAGCCATGTAGGTCCTGATACCTTCTATATGTAAAATAAATCGAATACAACTAGATTTACTGCAGTATGCCAAAGCTGTACCTAAGTGAATTGTATCTAGTCATTATCATAGTCAAAAGACCTACGAAAAATTGGAGGAGCAAACGAGCTACTTAAGTTCCTATCCAATTTGTCCAAATTGAGAAGTCGAGAATCAGAATATGTTAGAAGTTTATTAATAAGACTTTAATTTGTATTGCTTTAAATGAACGCCAAACAACTTGCGCCTAGGTATCTTTCTGTCCCTGAGTGAATACTCGAGCGTATCAGCCGGTATCCCCTTAGTTCTACTATAAAATCAAAGGCTTTTATTATACTTTCTCCAAATTCATTTGCTATTTATTATCAAGTGAACTATTCCGAAAATGCAACGAGCAAGACGAATCAGGGCGACTGATGTGTTAGGTTAGGTTAGGTTTTTATCTGCCCAGAAAATCTCAAAACATATCAACCATAACCAGTGATCGGAATAGGTAGAGCTAATTTGCCTAAACTTGATGCACCTTCATTCAGTAATGTATTCCCATTTCACTCACGCATGAATGAATATGCCTCAAGTTTAGGCAAATTAGCTCTACCTATTCCAATCACTGACCATAACAGAGAGTTTGAGAGATATTGAATAAAGAGAGATTTATAGAAAATGGCAATTATAGGAAATGCATGATTACAGCAAGTGATTTTTATACGAAATGAATTTATAGCATCTAATTTTCAGACTCTTGATTTTATAGGGACCAGGATGGTAGACCCGTCACCACTGTCATTTTCAAAATGTCAAAATTTATGATGACTTCCAGCATCTTCTGATGTAAATAGAAGCAGAACCAGGGGTAGGCGGGCGGTTAAAACGTCGAGGAATCGTCCGCCTACTCGTTTCTACATGCCAGATACACCGTCTGTATATGTCCGCGCTTCTCGCAAGACTTTCGTCTCCCACCCCGTCTCTGTAGCATCCGGTTACAGTGTTGCCATTTCGAACCTATTGATTTAGGGAATAGGAAGGGACCTTAAATAAGCGAGCCTATCTTTTCTCAAGGGTTTGCAGCGTACTCGCGGTTACTGTATTCGTGTAGCGCTATGATCACTTCCACACTTTCACGTACGGCCGAATAACCAAGTGTGGGACAAGGGTAGGAAGATGATGATGATGATGATGATTGTAGTTATAATTATCAGGTAAAGTTGCCAAAGAATTAACCTAGATCATGACTGTCATTAACTCAGTACTGAGTACTCACTCAGTTATCAGGACCTAGTTCTGCTTCAGTGGTTACGATTGCAACATTTACTTTTTTGCTTTCTGTTACTAAACTGAATTGTTGTTTCCAAACAACCATGACAACTCTTGTAGAATGGAACAATAATTTAAGAATTAAGTTAGATGCAAACAGTAGATTGAAATTTACTTATTGCCTAGACAGATTCGAGAAGAATTTGCGGACACGTACTAATTTTAAGATGAAGCACTATAACTTGACTATCCGTCGTGGACGTGGTGGCTTGAAATTTTTAAAGTTCGTTTTATTGAATACCGAACATCTGTAATTTCGTGTGTGGTTGGTTCTTATAGTTAAACTTTATAGGCGATAAGACCGTTTGTTTTAACCATGTTATATGAAAATGTTATTAGGTATTTGCTTGAAATTGTAACTCTGTGGTGCGCAATAAAGAGTATTGTAATATGTTGAGCTTTTCTAGTGAAAGTTAGTACAAAAGCAAATGAATTCTGGATTTTGATGTTGTTGAAGATTTAACCTTTTCTCTGTTAGTTGCGTGGAACAAACCATCTTCTGGCCCATTTAATATAGCTTAGCATGTGCGTATTACTTTATAGATTACTGATGCCATGTTAACTCTATTTTAGGACTTTGGGCGCCACTCTTCTCATTCCTATTTCAAATTAATTTACTGGTTTCACTAGCTTTCTTCCATTCAGACCACCATCATAACTTGCAGTTGAATCTTGCATTGAATTGAAAGTCCTTATAAAGGGGCTCGTCTATGAATTCACTTTTTGTGAGGTAATAATTTTCTACTGCGAATAAGTTACGCTCTAACTTCAACTGCTACAGTTATAATTTTGGTCCTTCAAACCGTATTTGCTTTCACTAAAACATAAATCTACACAAATACGATTACCTTATATATAATTGTTTACTTCAAGGTTGGTTTCGCATCTGAGAATCTCTGCAACGTAATTTAAACTTCAACTTAATACCGGATAGGTGTGCTATTCTGTTCTGATGTCTAACCGCACCTAGGTGTATATTACAATTGTAGTACCAGCAAATATAATCGAGATACAATCCTGACCTTTAACTCCAGGATACTAGAAAACTGGTCGCAGAAGGCCACGTCTTAATTAAACTATACCAATAATTTTGTAACGCCTATTCGATAATTTATGGAGTCCTAATACCAAGATTGGAATAAGTTGTAATACTAAACTTAAATGCCAATGTTGTGTTGGAAATTAAATTGGTTTATAGCACGTTAGCATTTTTGCCAAGAAGGTTGCGTTCGTAGTTCGTTAGAAAAACAAGTAGTGAGTAGGAATAGTGTAGTAATCCAGTTTTTTTATTAAGTTTAGTTTATCCCTTATTATTATAACCCTTTGTGTGCAATATTAGCGTTTGCATAATTGATCGGTTTACCCGTGTAGACCGCTGACATAATTAGACCAAGAAATAAAAGCAGATTTCATTAGCAATCTTAAGGTAGTGCACGCCGATCTGATCTGCAAATGTAATTACGAATAATATGGAGTGTGCGCGTGCGCTTACTATAGTGCGGCCATAGTCGCAAATCACCTTGTCTGCTTCGCTCACGCTTGTTACAAAAGGGAGGGGAATATTGGAACCGCAATTTGCGTCCTCAAACTACCTACGACCTAACATAAGCGTTTATAAATGTTTGTAGCACCCTTCCTGCGTATTAGTTCCCACAAATTACGCAAACAGGTTATCATTATCATATACATGCGATGCAGTTATGAGATGGAGTAGGATGTAAGTATTCTGTATTTTGTCATTTAGGTATGCAAAATGATCGGAATAGTTCCTGATAATTTACCTAAAACTCAATGCCTGTTTCGCTTGAATAAAATAGAAATGATTGCACCAAAAAGAAAATGAATCTAAGTTTTACAATTTTGTTAATATGAACATGCATTGTATTTTTGTTCAATAATTATGTGCGTAATCTTATCTTCCGCGGTTTCACCCGATGGTTTCGACCTAACTTGAATGCCAGCATCTGTCTACTTTCTTTTTGTGCGTATTTCTCTGTCCTTTATTTTGTCACGAATAAATGTTTTTCTTTTCTTTTCTTTTCAAAATGTTTTTTTTTTCATTTCATTTAGGTGAATTACCACTAGGAACCCATTCCGACCACTGAATAAGTAAAAATTTACTAAAAATTGTGCGGCCGTCACAAAAACGTCTGGTCAAGCGTTTTTTACTCGATCGTATTGGTACCTATTGTACCTAACCAAAAGAATCAGAGGTTATTCCTAAGTTATTCAAAGAAATGACTCGTAGTGGCAAATACCTACTGTAGTGTGGGTAGGTAATGTAGGTATAACCATAATCGGGTGATTACGACTTATGTGGATGAAATCATTACACACATTATTAATAAAAAATAGTTTCTTGATCTGCTCGTTCATAGCGATCGGATGCCATTAATCAACTATATTCCTCTACTTTTAAAATTCAACTAATAACTAATATAGGTTCCTACCTAGGTAGGCGAATAAATAACGGCTTCAAGGCTGCATCTCTTGGGTTGTCGTCGTGATTGCTATATCTTTCTTCTTGCTTACAGTTACAGGTACCACACGGAGAGTAATTTCAACTTTTATGGCTCTCGACGCTAAAGACTAGTAGCAATATCTGCCTTTTAATACAATCAGCACCTGGCACCTTTACTCAGGACTCATTTGCATTTGTGAATAGTCCGCGTGTTAGTAGTCCAACGACAAGTTGGTACTCACGTTATTGAATGGGAAGCTATTGCAGCGACGCAATGTATTCCAAAATGCGTATAAAATTAACTCTATTCACGTCTACCCTCTACACAGAAAACAGGTTGTTATTGTTACCAGGACGTATACCTACATAATAAATGTAATGTGAAGCCGGTTTTAGAAAGAACACCCTTTGTTTGACCTTGTTTTCCCAATTGAGTAATACAAAATGTCGATTTTAGATTTTTTAAGTGCTCCATAGTGGTCCATTCATACTCTGCAATTACTTAGATCTGGTTGGATCGATATGTTTTGAAAAGGGCGAGAGAGATGGAACACGAACGCGATTCTCACAGCAGTGTAGCCGAGCATTATGAGTGCAGCAGGCCTCGGGCAAGTGAAATGCACAAAATCCATTCGGGTTTATCTCGTTAACCCACTCTACATACCAAAAAGAATCGTGCATGCTCGTAATAGAGTCTACCGTTCGCTGCAGCGACCATTTTTCTTCTGGTGATGACGTGTTCGGTGTAAAAAGAAGCGAACTGTTTCGAAGTGTAATACAACAGCTTTTGGGTTCGGAATGGCTTGTATACGCCTTAAATAAGGGTCGTGTTAGACGGCCCGTTGAAATGTAATGTTTGATGAGTTACATTAAAGTTGGATTTGGTGTGTATGATGTTTTATATCACTTTTTATGGTGGTCGGTCGGCAATCAGCTGTTTCGGCACGCGCAGGCCCCTAGGGACTTCGCTCCCCGTTTTTAAACGTCATACGAACGCTAGAATTTTCTATTTCATCTTAAAATTGAAATTGGATATTGCCTGTTTACTCCAAGTCAGCTGGGAACTTAGCTTCGAACAATGGTCAATGGAACTCTGTTGTGGAAAAGCAACAGTTTAATAAGAATTCATTTCGCTAAAGATGATTGCCTCAAGACTTTCAAGTGTCGGGAAATTGGTTTTCACTCAGCGGCATTGAAAGGAAAAGAGGATTTTTTCTTTAAATTATTGAAACGAATGAAAAAGATGAATAAGCATTTTAGTAAGGTTTTTATTCATCGAAAATACTTAAGTAATACCTACCTATTTAGTGCCTACTCGCCGAGGTTAATTTATAGAGTCGACCAAACCTAACGCAACGTGTATTTCGTTTAATGTTTCAAAGAAAACGCATTACGAAGATCAAGGGTAATCCTGATTAATTTGCCGCTCACAAAGAGCCTGACGTCTATGGTACACAAAACATGCGTACGAGCGGATTATAGTTTAGTATGGCATTTTAATTTGGTCATAAATAAGGTCAATACACAAAAAAACTATAAATGTACTTAATTCAATGCAGTTTCCAGCTTTACATAAAATCGATCTTTATGTAGAATGGTTGGCTCTCGATGTGTTAAATTTAGTAGACGGCCGCCATCTAAATAAAGCTATCTCGCAGCGACAGCCGTTTTCGTCTAGCTCTACGTTTTTGTTTAGAAAATTGACCTCGCAGGCATTTTTTCGTGGTTTCAATCATCAATATACAGCTTTATCGTTCTTCACGTTTAGCTTTAAGTAAGCAATCGGGAAAACCAAACCTTTTTAAAATTGTATGTGCTTACTGCCTATTATGCCCTTCTATTCGAGAACTCATAATGACATTTTGGTACATCTTTGCGATTTGGTAGCTTATCTTTGATTGGCATCTAGTCGTTCCAGTTCAGAGGCCTATTCAACATGCATAATGGTAAGTTAACGATTACTATCGATTACAGATCGTTTTGACCGCTTATGTCCACTCGACATTTCGAATCTGTATAGAAAACAGAAATGCTAGCAACGTGCGCATCTTTACCTACAGTTACAGGTGATACAGGCTACAGGGGCTTTACTCCTAAAATAAAAGTTCTCTCTCTCTCTCTTACACTTATTTGTGTGAAAACTAGAGTGTCAGAAATGGTGCTTCCAAATTTTCGAATTTGCTTTCAGAAATCATCAGAAATCGTCAGAAGATGCGATCGACGATAAGCCGAAGAATAAATTAGATAAGTGGGTGCCGCAGTTTATTTGGCGATCGATCAAATTGCTTTGACAGGCTTGCCATGATCAATATTGCTTTAAAATCCTTTTTAAAGTGACAAAATGTTAAATGTACGGTATTTTTAAGTGTAATCACTATCACCCTTCTTTTTTCATTTTCATGATCAAAAAATTCTTGATTTGAGAGATTCCGTCCTTTGAGACCTAATTTTTTAATAATAGTTACCTGAATATGTAACGGGATTAGTTAGACCTATTCAGTCACAATAGGGTGGTCATAGTCGCAAAGTGCATACGATATCTTAGGTTCTGAATGTGTAATAAAGGATATAATGGCGTTTGCTGCGACTCAACCTAACTTCCTCATTGATGTAGTAAAACCAATCGAATCTAAGATTCACTGTTATTCATCATTTTATCGAAGTTAATTTCATAGATTCTATTATTATTCAATCATTTCATCAAACGCGATTTTCTATTGAAACCTTTATGATTTCGGGATGTCTTAAGAATTAACGTTGCGTACGTAAGGTTAGGTTGGGGTTGGACATGTAACTATCAAATTCGATGAAATGAAAATTCTGTGTACTTAATAATAAGTTCGTCGAAAGGTGTTTCGAAGAAAAAATAGGTACCTACACAATGAGTAGGTACCCATGATTCACACGTGTACGATTCTTGTGTGCGATTGAATGTCGTTTAGGTACAATTATTGTCCATGTGGACAATGCAATGCTTAGACATGTATCTACATGTGGTAACGCAATGCTGAAGTGATTTGGATATACCTACGTTGTGATAGTGGTACATTATGCTTGCCTATTATTTATTAACTTGGCGCCCACACGTGTTAGCGAAACTATCGCGTATCGCTTTAATGACAATTCAAGATAACGTCAACTTTTACAGCACTTAGTCGAAAATGAAAAATTACTTCAATTTAAATAAAACAGTGTCTGTAATCTGCGCGGACGCAGCCAACCACACTTGATAAAAAAGCATAAGTAATAACAGCTTGCCTTTAGATTTTCAACCTTATATTTACTGTGGTAAAAGCTTCGATTTACTATGTAGTTTAAATTGTAAATGCGCCTTTGTAAGTTAGGGGAGCAGCACTAATCTGACGGTTCGATCGATAGCATCGCTATTGAGGGACTTTACATTTCAATGTCGGGGTTGGCTTGACACATTACGATGAAATAGGGATGCCAGTCGAGCAAATAATGAGCTTTGGTTCCACGAAGATAATAGGTATCCTTAATGATATTATCAACTTGTATTTTCCCGTGACTCCGTCTGCGTAGAAATCTTCTAACGCATTCCTGCGGGAATTCTGTAATTTCTCGAGATAAATGTCACCCTTTGATCAATCAGTTGTCTCTGTAAAAAAATATCTCCGTTGCTGTGTGAAAGAAGGACAAACACCAACATAAACTTTACACACAACACACTTTAACACCGATAAATTCTTAAGAAGAAACATGATTTAGAATCATGTTTCTTCTACTATATAGATTAAATTGAGGAACGCCATTAAATTTAACTTCGGTTTTTTAGGGACGGCAAATGAGCTTTTGGGTCACCTACCATTGCCCTAAACTGTTATCACTAGATGAATTTAAACTCAAATGCTTAACAGTAATGTTAGTCTACAGTTCTTTATAGATGCTACACGATAGGAAAACTTACTTAGGTAGATACCACAATACAAATTAGTTCTTCGAAGTCTATCCTGTGAATATCCTTACTTTAGATTACAAGTACGTAACAGTAGCTGAATGATTTTCAACCCCAAATAACTGATTACATGCATACAATCTTCATCCTCATCGTGATTCACCATCATTTGAGATTCAAATACCTGTTCTACATTAAAAAAATATAGAATGTCCCGCGCTGGTAACCCTGCGCGGGCGCCTCGGACGCATCCCTAATCCGTAGGAAGTCATCCATCAGACCTTATCGCAGGAAACGCGTACATGTATGTATTTTTAAATTCCAAGTTGCATGGAGATATATGTGTAAAACTACACGAGACCAATAAACTTCTGCAGCGCTTTCATTAACAAAGCAATGCTTCTAATATACTCTTATTCAATGCCGATGGATAGTCCGAATTCAATTACTTTACGTGGTGGATGCAACTGCTCGTACAATATGACTTGTAATACAAACTTGGTGTGAAGGACAAGACAGACACTACAGTAGTAGCGGTTTGTTGCTTACTCTAATTTAGATTATCTACATCTAACTATATATATATTAGATCCTCGGAGGCACGACGAAAATGCTTTTAAGGTTGTTTAGAATCATAACCTGCTCATTAAAAATAAAAACGTATCAACCGACTAAATCTTAATACCCCATCTGAGACTTAATTGAAGTGAGTAAACAGGACTTCTGAATCCCTCAATTTCCAAGAAATGCTTGTTAACGGAAGTTATCGAGTCTAAACGGACTTCTTGGAACGTAGATTCGACCTTTGTGTCCGGGGAAACTTGGCAGTACTTGAGTTTCTGAAGTATTTTGCTTGACAGGATTCATCGGCAGAAGATCTTGTTTAGTGTATTTTATTGAGTACTAGCGACCCGCCCTCGCTTCGCTTCGGTTTATGTGAGTTTTCTGTAATACCCGTACGTAAAACAAAGTTTATTATACATGAAAACCTTCCTCTTGAATTATCCTATCTATTAAAAAAAACCGCATCAAAATCCGTTGCGTAGTTTTAAAGATCTAAGCATACATAGGGACAGACAGCGGGAATCGACTTTGTTTTATAATATGTAGTGATAGTGACTATAGCGACCCGCCCTCGCTTCGCTTCGGTTTATGTGAGTTTTTTGTAACACCCGTACATAAAAAAAGAATTTATTATACATAAAAACCTTCCTCTTGAACCGCTCTATCTATCAAAAAAACCCGCATCAAGATCCGTTGCGTAGTTTTAAAGATCTAAGCATACATAGGGACAGACAGCGGGAAGCGACTTTGTTTTATACTATGTAGTGATAGTGATTTCTGCTTTTATTGACATATTTCAATGATAGCAACGTTTGTTAAACATCACCAGGACGGCTGGCACGTTGTCTGCGACTTATTTCTCGCTCGGATCTCCCTAACTAAGTGGTCTATAACGATAGGGTTAACTGAGCTAGAAACTTTCTAGAGAAAACCCGACTCCACCTATTCGTCATCGAATCTTCGAGCATTGTAAACATGAACTTGAGACGACACGGTACGGACTTCGTCATTGTAGTTGTTATACCTAGCCATGTAACGCTAAACATGCATTTGTTCTATGCCTAAGTTATTTTTTCTTATAATATACCTACCTACCTATCTAGCTAGTGGAGACAAAGGATGTCAAACTTGTATCAATTCTACAGGACGCAGCGCAGGTAGGAGTGTACCGAAAACCAAATCTCAACTTCCAGTTGAAATCTCCCGATTTTTTTAACTTCTTGTCTTTATGTTTTATGTATGTATATGCGCTTTACTTGAAACAAGCAAGCATCTGAAATCCGCGAGCCTTAGCAGAGTAGGCACGTGTAACGCCTTGCGCGCCGCTCCCCCCGCAGCTGTGTTTGTTGTACATTGCGCGGCCAGAATTATTATAGGTCAGTATTAAAGATCGTCCCCGTATATAGCCATTGAAAATGGATAAAATTGCACTGGACGATACACCTACGAAATAGCAGTTGTGGTGTTTAACAAAGAACTTTTACACATGAAGACTCGTATGCAATTTCATTGATGTAGAACACTTCGATTCATTGTTTTGTAATAAAGCCGCGAGAACAACAGAAGTTCCTTAGGTAAATGCGCATTTTTATTGGTACATACATTGACAAGTTGGTGTGCACGGTATTGGGTCAGAAGCTATCGTAGCGACACGATGTAATACTATGTAGGCTATCGATCGACCAATGAAAATGCGCTATAAATAACTAATGCGACTCTTTCCTAGGCAAATCAGCGTTTTTTAAACCAGTACCAATCAGTATAAAGGGTTCGTAATATGGATAACCTGCTAATGAATGATTAACGTATAGAAACGTTTATGACATTCTTATCCCTTATTTGCTAATTCAGAATTTAAAAAAACTTACAAATTGACATAATGCCAAAGTAAGCAATAGGCTTGTATAGTCACAGTTAGAAAAGGTTCGTCACTTTTCGACTCCATTTCAAAGCTATTAAGGTCCAAAAGTGACGAACCCTTTTTTACCGTGACTGTCTAACTAACTAAACAACGTAAAATACAATTGAAATTAAACTTATACAGAAACGACTCCGGACTAATAAACAAAAAGTACCAACTCGTGCTCACCACGCAAATTGCCGTTGGGGATGGATTCCGGACCGCTAACTTCGTAGGCAGGATCTATACCGACTAGGCTTACCGCATCCTCACTGATTGTTACTGATTCCTACGTCGCGTCCCGGGAAATTGACAATTCCCGAGCGCTAAACGAATTCCAAACGAAGTCGCAAACAAAAGTAACATAATGATGACAACAAACAACCATAAACATGAGTTGTACCGTCGCGAAGTTCCACAAAGTTACTTCAAAACAAAAGGTTCACTTCACAAATCATGGAAGACTCAACATTTGAGTGCATGATCGAAAATATTATGTAATTGTTCGAACGGATTGGCTGTCTCGGCGATGCGGGCTGCCCCGGCACAAAGGACTGACTGCCGGCGATTCAGAAGCACCTATTGTTCGCAGACATTCAGGAGATCAATGGAAGCATTTGAGAATATGGCTACGCTATGGCGGCCTAATGGTGAACGTTTTCAATGGAGGTTGTATTCGTAACTGTTTAGAATTTTTGATGAAATTGAGATTGGGTTTATAAGGGGACATAGACAGCGGTTTTTAATGACGTGATTTTGTAAAAAAAAATGTCGCCTCATGGCGGTCACTTTTTATTACGGGAAATTAGAAAATGTGCTCTTATAAGACATTAGTGCGAATTAACATTTGTGCAACCGGTTGTTTGTCACCATTTATTAACTAACGCTTATCGGGTCCTAATTCTGACCGAGACAAAACTTAAAAAAAGCTTAGGGCTTTGGCTTACCTCGAAAACATGTATTCCGTTTGTAGGAGTGTTTAACTTAAAGTAAGATTTGTTTAATGATCAAGTACTATGTCAACCTCAGAAGCGCCTGTAATCTGTCGCTCGTTCGTAGAACTGCATTTTACGCAACTTCTTATCGCTGTTATCATTTGTGAGTTGTGAGTGTGGTTAAAAAACGTTGTTTTTGTTTTTCGCACCAGTTTACTGTTACTTAAATAAAATGCTATACGCATTTTTGGCTACCTATGTTAGATTTCAATCGGTACTTATTTTATTACATACACTTAAGTGAGACATGTTAGGGACAAAATATCAGGATAGAACCAGGACCACGTTAAAATAAGTTTGTAGGGAGTTTATGTTTAAGGTAATTTCTCTGAAACACTATACTTCATTTGTTTAGGTGTTTAACTAAAAGTGACCAGGGACACCAATCAGCCAATAAGTAGAAGCAGACCACTGATACGTCAAAGCTAGACAAAACAGTTTTGATTGGCTGTTCAAAAAAGCCACGTGGTTTGGTTTGTTTACATTAGTTAAGTACCTGAACAAATAAGGTATAGCTACAGCATGAAGTTATAAAACTAAAAGTATTAAACAAAGCAAGCAAAAAATAGGTGGCAAAAGGAAAAGTTAAAACCTTCATTCTTTGCATTCTTCAATTAAATTCTCTCACTCAAAGCATTTGTTTGCTTGTAACTTGCGCCAGATCCCCTCAGTAAATAAGTTTAGAGTCCCGTCGGGGCACTAAAAACGCGTGGCTGTAAAAACGTCCATTCCGCTTTGCGCCGCTTATTGGCAGCTGCCGCCATTCTGCATACTTAGCCACGCGTAATAATATGGTGGGTATAACTCGGGCGGCGGAAACGCGACTGAAGGACTGTCCCAACACCATGACTACATCTGACAGAACCTTTCTACAAGTCATTTGGTAAGCGAATAAAGGCTGTGTAGTACTGTTAGGCGATGGGCTTGCAACCTGTCATTAATACACTGGTAAACAACTTAGCCTAATTGTGCAAAATGTGGTTACAGAATTATTAACAAGTGTTTAGAGTGGTTAGTAATTCTGTAGCTCTGCCGACCCCACTCTGGGGATAAAGGCGTGAGCTTATGTATGTATGTATTTATGGATATGTTGAAAGCATCGTTGAAATTCTCGCTCTTTAAAAGCAGTGTCGCAAACATAGACCTACTATCTATTAATTATTAGTTAGTAGGTCTATGGTTGCGACTATCAAGTTCTGTTCAGTCCTCCCAAACCAATAAACAGTATGTGAGATTTCATTGCCAAGGTAGATTCAATCGTCTCCTCTTAGTAATGAGGTTGTGATTGCTACAGGAGTTTTATTTGAGATGCTGCTATTTGGCTTAACATGTCAGAGTTAGAGTTCAGGAAGGACTGCAGTAGCTACCAGTATACAGGGCGTCCCACGGCCATGCCACATGGAAGGAAAGTACCTTAAATATTGTAGATGGAACATTTTACTGAAAGAAGACATTATTTGAATTTAAAAAACAATTTAAACTGCATTCATAGATATTTAAATAATTACATGGTTGAACCGGGAATCGAACCCGTTACACGAGAAAAATAATTACCCTGTAGCTTTATCATACCGATCGAAAGGCTTCATCATAAAGATTATTTTTTGTTACATAACATAGTGTCAGAAATAAAAGGAAGACCATGAATTTTAACATTTTTAATACAAAATTAATCAATTTATCAAATGCTCAAAATGAGTCCCTTCCTGTTGAATACAAAGTCGCACTCTTTTGATTATTTCGCTACCTGTCGATTTTTTGATCTTGTTGTGGTGGATATTTAGAATAATACGTCTAAGTTCTGTTTGTAGCTCGTGGACACTTTCATACTGGTTCTTGTAAACTAAATTTTTGACATAACCCCATAAAAAAAAATCTAACGGGGTTAGATCTGGGCTTCTCGGGGGCCATCTTATTTGTCCATTGGTCCCGATCCAGGGAAGAAAGTGTTCATTGAGATAGTCCCTTGTTCTGTGACTGTTATGAGCTGGAGCCCAATCTTGCTGAAAAGTAAGGTTTTGTCGTTCTGCAACTGGAAGATTATTTATCTCATTTCTTAAAATCTCAAGTATTTCTAAATACCTTTCCGTATTCAAATGCCCTTGGTAAAAATGTACTAAGAGGACCCGGTTTTTTACAATCCCACACCAACAGTTGAACGAAAAACGCACTTGATTATTAGTCTCGCGGATACGTAAGGGATTCTCCCTGGACCAAATGCGATTATTGTGTCGGTTGTACATACCATTATTGCTGAAGTTGGTCTCGTCTGACCAGATAATATTATTTAGAAAATACTGATCCTCTAGGACGAGCCTCTCGATTTCATGGCAGAAAATAAGTCTTCTTTCAGCATCACCCGGCAGTAATTTTTGTACTAATCGCCCTTCAACGTAACTTTTGAATTTGTATTTTTTCAGTACACGGTGTATTTTGCTTTTCGAAATTCCGATTTCTTCTTCACCTTCCCTCACTGAACTTTTAGGATTTGCCTCAAAGTATATCAAAACGTCGAGTTCGTCGTCAGTGTTTATCATTTGGTGCCGCGGTTGTGGTAAGCGATGATCGAAACGTCCCAAATTTAGCAGATTATCCACCAACCGTTTCATAATAAATCGAGATGGTGTATTTCTATCAGGATATCTTTCGCGGTGCCATTGTAAGGCTAATGTTATGTTTTTGTGGTTTAAAAAATATGCTTCGATTAAATCAACATTATTTTGATACGCCATGGTTATGTAAACAAATCACAACACAATGCTAAAATCGTACAATGAACATCACAGAAACAAAAGAATAAAAGTTTGAAAATGGAACACATTTTTGAATTATTTCTTTATAATCAGCCAGCCGCATTGCGATGGACAAAATAATTTACGCGTCTTTCGGCTCAGGATACGGCTCAATTTGTTGCATACAACCAGGTACCTATTAATTACGTATCTCTTTATCATTTTATCATGCACTTAAATTATATTAGGGAAATGATGCGTACTTCTCTAGTGGGTACATTTATTAGTAATAGGTATTTATGATAATGTCAGTTGTATGTCCTTACGGCAATGTCAGCATTTCATTTTTCTGAACAAAATTTCGCATCAAATGTTAAAATTCATGGTCTTCCTTTTATTTCTGACACTATGTTATGTAACAAAAAATAATCTTTATGATGAAGCCTTTCGATCGGTATGATAAAGCTACAGGGTAATTATTTTTCTCGTGTAACGGGTTCGATTCCCGGTTCAACCATGTAATTATTTAAATATCTATGAATGCAGTTTAAATTGTTTTTTAAATTCAAATAATGTCTTCTTTCAGTAAAATGTTCCATCTACAATATTTAAGGTACTTTCCTTCCATGTGGCATGGCCGTGGGACGCCCTGTATATGTGTTATGTTCTTCTAAATAAATTTGTACACTTGCTTACTCGATGCACAACTTTTCACTCTTCTCAATCTCTCAAGTTCAGCTCAAGTTAGCTGGAAGAGATCCCTTAAAGAGATAAGTTCGCTTTTGTACAGTATCTTTATATTAATTATATTGTTCTGGTTTTTCTGTTCTACAATAAAGTGTTTAGATACATACATACATACATACATATTGGCTAGCATCTCTGAGTGATTTGACAATACAAGGATGGAAGCTTAGAGTACCTTGTTTTGACCGGAGATTTAAGGACTGGCTGACACAGAAGGCTTACTATTCCGTCAATGAGTACCTGGACGACATTGAACTTTAATTATTTTATTTTGACATATTATTTATTAACTTTAACTTTAGTGATTGTGTTTATTTTGTAATTATTGATATTATTATTAAGTATTATGATTTGTTTTGAAAGCAATTTGTACCGAATATAAATGACAATGTATAATCCTTACTGAATAAAGAATTATGAATTATGAATTAAGCACGTTTGAATTACCTAAACACTGTTTTTGTGTTAGAGCGCCTTCTGTACTTGTTTGTTCATACTATTTGTTAATTTGTGGTCTAGGACAGTTAAGAACGTCAGTGAACGTAAGGGTTCTCTGTCGTTTGCCCGAAAGTCATTTGCCATAATTCTATCACTTGCCATAATATTCATTCGCCATAAAGGCATTTTTTTCTGAAATCGTGAACTATTCAGAATTATTATAAAACAAACCTAACCTAACCTATTGGGCTCTACATATACGATGGCATGTAAAAATTACCTGAAAGGTTTACAGTTTCAGAAAAAATGCCTTTATGGCAAATTAACATTATGGCAAGTCACACAAATGTGGCAAATGAAATTCGGGTAAACGAAGTGATCCGGAACGTAAGACACAAATTAATAGCGGCAGTGACGCCATCATCTACGTAAAAGTGTCACAAACTATTTAAATCACTTATCTAACGAACTGGTCATAACAGGGGCTCTAGACAAAATGCTGACGCTAACATAAACGATTCTCGAAAGACTAATACCTATATTGGAATTGACATAAGCGCTCGACGCGACCGTCCGGCAGCTTACGTCAATCCTGTACATTTTCGATAACGATAACGTGCACTTGTCAAGGGCTTTTTACTCGGCGGTATTATACATAGAGTGAATCTACTGGCACGTCGGACAAGACCATCATTAGATACGGCAAAAAGTATATGAAATTAGTTATATTATGATACACCGCCTAATGGTTATAATATACTCAATCACTACATAGTATAAAACAAAGTCGCTTTCCGCTGTCTGTCCCTATGTATGCTTAGATCTTTAAAACTACGCAACGGATTTTGATGCGGTATTTTTTAATAGATAGAGTGATTCAAGAGGAGGACGATTTCATTTATATGTATAATATTTTTTTATTTTATGAACTGGTATTACAGAAAACTCATATAAACCAAAGCGAAGCGAGGGCGGGTCGCTAGTTATACACTCGGCGTCAAAAATATCGCACCTCGTCGAAAATCAGATTCAAGCAAATCTAGCCCTTAGTAAAATTATCCCACCTCGTAAATATTAGTATCAATCGAAAGCACGTTTAATGTGTTTTAAATTAACAATATTTAATTTAAAGAAAAAAAAAGTGTTTTCGCAAACTGATAGTTTCGAAAAAAAAGTGCCAAATTACGCGTTTGAATGGTCGCGACTTGTGCCGTGTTCCAGGTGTATAAAAAATCTGGTAAAGGTAAAATGTCAATCATTCGCTATCCAGACGTTAAAGAGAACACATCTAAGGAGCTGAAGCAAAAAAACGACCCTCAAAAATGGAAACCACTGCTGCTGAATCAACCCAGGTGGTCGCACTGCTCCAAGCAATGTGATGTCGCTCGGCAACTGAATTTAAGCCGGTTTGCTGTCCGCCGAGTATACCTGCGGTTCCAGGAGACTGGAAGCTTCATTAGGAGGCATGGAGCTGGCCGCTGACGCTGCTCATCTGAAAGAGACGACCGCTTTATTGTGTCGTCGTCTCTACGCAATCGCTTCTCCAATGCTGTTGAGGTGAAACAGCGTCTCCGAGAAGCTCGGACGACCTCTGTTAGCACCTCCACCATTAGGAGAAGGTTGCGGGAGAAGAAGATTGTGGCCCGCAGGGCTGCTACAGGTCCCCAACTGACCGCACAGCATCGCAGAGACTGCCTGCAGTTTGCTCGTGCTCACGTCGATTGGACATTCGACCAGTGGAGGCAGGTTCTCTTCTCCGATGAGACGAGGGTCTGCCTCTATTGCAACGCCAGGCGTAGAAGAGTCTACAGAAGGTCGGGAGAACGATTTGCTCAAGCCTGCATTGAAGAAACGGTGGCCTACGGAGGTGGTTCGTGCATGTTCTGGGGCGGTATGTCCACAGATGGCAAGACCGACCTTCTGTGCGTCTCCCGGACGGGGGGCACTCACGGGCAGGGGTCTCTGACTGCTCACCGGGACGTCACGGAGATCCTGGAAGAGCATGTGGTTCCATATGCGGGTTTTGTCGGCACTGCATTCACTTTAATGCACGACAACGCCCGCAACCACACTGCATTGCTCGTTCGTGATTACCTGGGAGAGGTTGGGATCCCTGTTATGCAGTGGCCAGCGAGAAGTCCCGACTTGAACCCAATCGAACACCTTTGGGACGAGCTGAAGCGACGTGTTCGGTCACGTGATGCCATCCCTACCACTCTCCAAGACCTCCAGGACGCCGTGATTGAAGAATGGAACCTCATTCCTCAGTCGGACGTAGTGAAGTTGGTTCGGTCAATGAAAGACCGCATGGAAGCAGTAATTAGGGCAAGGGGGGTAACACAGGTTTTAGGTTACTTTTAAGTGTATTTTTTGTTTGTTTGTTAACCATTTCATTGATGTTAATTTACAATTTAATAAACATTTTTCTTGTCCTCGCATTAAACTTCTTTTTTTTAAACATGGTTACAATAATTATATTCTTTTTAGCTTTTTTAAAAAGTATATTTTATTACCTTTCAAATAATACCTAACAGTCATACCTTTACCCTTGATTAAATAGGGTATAATGTCGGTTGAACATATTTTTCCCGAAGGTGCGATATTTTTGACGCCGAGTGTAATAACAATGATCGGGGTTTTGGATGCGATTCGCGGGATTTCGAGTCGTAATCATAGTATGGATGTGACTATAATCCCGCGATATTTTTTCAATAATAATAACGTTTATTTCAAACGGTGACCTGTAATTTCGATTAATATCATGTAAAATAAAATAGAATAATTATCCTCCAACATCAATACAAATCCCGGGATCCCGGGCATATTCATTATTAGCATAATATTTAAGGAACTCCCATTACTGTGATAAGCTCAAGAGTAAGTAATAAACACATTTAAATGCAGCCTTTTTGCTATTGTAATATATTTATTAGATTTTTAGAGACCAAATTTAATAGAGACCAAATTTAATAGAGACCAAATATAATAAAAAGTAATATGCTAAATATTTGAAATCAATGATTTTATCAATATGTAATCTAATAATATGACGAAAAAACTGTCCTTTATCAAACCACATGAAAGCCCGGAATCCCGCGGCATATCCATACTAGCATAATAATTGAGGTCATTCACCCCAAGTCGCAACCAAAACCCCGATCACTGGTAATATAATATTGAACAACCTAAATTACTTGACCTGAATTATAATAAAAACCCGCAAAAACGACCAGTCTTCTTGCAATAGACTATTTGTTTTCAAAATGTAATATTTCGAGCACTGAAATATACAATAATTATCCATTTCGGCTTAAAGTAAACATTAAAAAAAAATACGTTTATCATTATCATAGCATTCAAGTTTATTAAGGAAACTGAAAGGTTTCTAAATACTAAACAAAGCGCTCATTTAAGTCAAAACGAAATTTAAATTAAAGCACGCTATTGTAAGAG
This sequence comes from Acleris laterana, assembly GCA_963966035.1. NCBI lineage: Eukaryota > Metazoa > Arthropoda > Insecta > Lepidoptera > Tortricidae > Acleris > Acleris laterana. Next base: position 5,460,684 of record OZ014445.1, on the reverse strand, counting down.
ATGCTATTGCATTCTGTTTTGATTTGAGTCACCCTTCTCGACATGAGCGAATTAGGTCCAATTAGCACATAAAAATAATCTTATAAGACGCCTGTGAATGAGGGGACGCCATTAGGGTCTCCAATCCTGCAATTTTAGGGACCGGTTTTGTATAGGCGAATACAGAAAAATCCCAGCCTCATACAACTACGATTCTATAGTAAAGAAAATTCCCGGCAAAGTAAAGGTTCAAAACTTGCTTTTACATAAAGTGCTTTCTTCCGCAAAGATCCGAAGATATTCAATTTGTCGTTTGCAAAATTGCGTTGGATGTGTTCATTTTTTTTGTAGTAGGGCACGTCCTGGATCGAAAAAGCTGTAGTTATACTTGTAATGGAGTTTTTCAAAAAAGTACATATATAGTATTTATCTACAGTAAAAGATTTTTTAAACAGAAATAATAGAAAATGGAAACACTTCGCTGAAGAAAACGAAAGTTAGGCGCTTAAAAGAACATCGAGGAATGACACTTACATAACGTCGCATAAATATAACGCAAACTTAACTACAAATAAAGCAAGCAATGCGTTACGTCCACGTTTATAATATTAGGAGCCCTGCCGCATGTGCGGGGCGAAGTGTTTCTTATTAGACTGCTCGCATCTGGTGTCGTTGCCAGAATCCACTCGTAAATTATATCGACGATATACTTTTATGACTATGTTTATAAAACTGTAGCGAACGACTTATTATAGAATTTCCGCGTAGATATAAACATTACTCGTATTTAATTTGGGATTGTTCATACAACTTACAATTATTCTAAATTCTGCATTATTACGTTTTTGAAATATATATCTATTTCGGATATTTCGACAAAAGTATAGGTTCAAACCTTAGTTTGACTTTCGTATTCGGCTTGAAGCCCTCCTACGGTATCTTACGGGTTCGGCGAAAACCGCTTGAAATGGTGTATTTTAATACACTATTACAATCACTTTTTATTATTAGATATCATAATATCATTTAATTATTGTAATTTATTAGAAAATGCAATCCCATATCTATTTAAAATATTCTTGTCATCCATGAAATGTCTGCTAAATAAACAAAGATATTAAAACAAAACTATTGGTGAAACACAAAATTAATGATATGGGTCTCTTAAAATTACCTATTCTTTCGAATTTGAATGTAAACACCGTGAGTATTTTTTTTGGTCTATCCCAATTCTTAGTTTAGGCGACACTTGCCCTTGCATTTGTTTTTACTAGTAGGTAGATATGTAGAGTATACTTCAGTATGGTCCAACAATTATAAATATCCTTACCTCTTACCCTTTATTCTTTATCCATCTTCATGCATACTTATCTTTCAACTCAACTCACTCCTTTGTGGGTAATATATAAGAACATTATTTTACTATAAAACAATTTCACTAGTTCAAAAACAATTACATATACTTACCGTAAATGCATACTAATATTACGACTTCCAATTTGATATTTCATTATAGTGTATCGGAATATTCGGAATATTCCATCTAACATAGGGGTGTAAATATTTTCATGATTGGCATTCTCCAAGTTAATTTAAAACAATTGAAAATAATCCGCTCAGAAGCCAGACTAAAAACTTTCTTCTCTAATTAAAAGGTAACCCAACAAACTCCAAAACAATTTCCGTTTCGAAAAGTTTCCAATTCAATTTTGGAACCATTTTCTTCGTTCGCACACTGAACTTAATTAGGAGTAGTAGTTACCCAATAGCGGTGGCATTGTTCTATCATGAATCTATCCTTAGTAAAATTACTTTATAGAGTAAAAGGTAGAAGAGGAAGTTTCCTAAGAAATAAATATCTACAAGCCTCTCGTTGGAAGCATCTTTCGATAGCTCCGGTCTTTCCCAGAATGGGGATGAGTGACACTTCCTGCTTTTTATTCGGGACACTCTTTGATGTTCACTGTTAGAGGGAGATAATTATCTGTTCAACATGGGGTATTTGGTTCGTAAATGGTTTAATGCAGCGACGTAATGAAGATATCGCATTGAGTAAGCATTGTGATTAAAATGTATTAGTGTTAGCGTCATTCATTAACAAGTTTCGAGAAGACTTAAATACTGGTTGATCAGGTCGTACGAAATGTTTGGGAAAATGTTGACACAATGTCAAAAAAAATGTCAATGTGTGTTCCCTTGCTTCAATGGGCCTTTTGGTATCCCAAAAGTGCTTTTTATTTATCTTCAGCCGATGCCTATGCTTTTGTAACATGACAGTGAGGTGAAGAGATCGTACGATCCATATTCCCTTGTTATGTTATAGTGGTTATCATTATGTCTTACATTGTTTGATCTCCTCGTCAACAATACAAAGTAGAACGTTTATGAATCGTTTAATATTATTGTAGCTCCAATAATTTCCGGTATGATCAATTCCTTGCGGTTGTCGCTCCTGGACCTCCGTCATCATTTCCGTTGGCTCCCTTCTGTCACTTGCAGCGCTCAGTTACGCATTATTTCAACAGTAGGTTATTGTTCGTGTAGCCGTCTATTGATAAAGTAATAGATAACACTAAGTTCTAATTAAGCCCGTAATTCCTATCCTACTGCTGGTACTAATTAATTTTCTTCATGACTTGCTGCTCTTATACTAACTGTAGCCACTGGATGTATAGCACTTTGTTCCATCATGATTTGTATCGCGGTATATAAACAGAGTAGTGACAGGTTTAAATTAAATGTATACACACAATGTCTCTTTTGTTCCTGAGTGTTAATGATATCAAATTACATTAAAAATCCTCACATTGTTTTATAAAAATTGTAAATATCTGTGCTTAGCAGTCAAGTGGATACATTACATTGTCATACAATGGTGTTTTAGTCACATTTGATCCTAAAGCACATGTCGCTTCGCTTTCGTCGCACCTAACTTTTATTTTCATGACTTGTAGAAATAGATGCCTATTGAGGATTGTTAGGCGGACTGAAAAAAGAAAAAGGTTGTTAATTCAAACAAGGAAATACCACGTGATCACATCGCAAAGTAATACACAATCAGGAAGGATTATAACTTGTTCAAATTACGTACCGTTTTGCAAATTGGTCCCATGCCAAAATACTCATGTGCTCATGTCCTATTAAATTGACAGCTTGTAAATGTCAATTTAACAAAATGCGACGTGGAGTTCAGAGTCGTGACGTCATCCGACGACGTGACGCTTTTATCTATCCCGCATATCTAACGCGGACGGACACAGAGTGTGTGGACAGACTGTGCACTTTACTTTCGTGTTCTGGTGGGATGGATCATGTCGCGTGACTAGGTGACTACATCGCAGGCGCGGCCTGACCTCAGCTATCGCTGCATAATCTAATAGCCTGGACTTTTCTACACAGAGTCGATTATCCTTTAGACTGGACTAGCTAAGTAATAAACTTACAAATAACACTTAAAGTGGTAACACTGCGGTGTGGCAAAAGAATTGCGCAAAGGGACAACCTTTTTTTCCGGATGCGCGGTTTCTTTCTTATAAGTTCACACATAAAAAAAATGCTTTCGCACCGTTCTACTGCTATCAGCTTTGCAGGCTTTTAGCTGTAGCCTGGATTTTTTTATCTTCGAGATATAAAGGACAAAAAATCTTGGTTAAAATCAAATTAACAAACCACATTACTTTGTTACTTTCGTAAATCATATACATAATTACTAAACGAAAGGAGAAATAAAGTGTCGCCTTTCTACATCTTTCCTGTTCTATGTAGTCAATCTCCATACAATAGCTGGTGGCCTGGTGGCGGCAAGCGCTATGCATTACCACGGCTCGCTAGGCATAAAGCATTTCCATCCAATTAGGTAAAAGCCTGGCCATTGTTCCACTAAAATCTAATACTTACGCAGAATTTAGTACTGTTTAACCAAGACGCCAAGTTACTCGTAAGTGATGTAGTAGTAAGAATAAAAATTAACACTGGGAGCCAGCTAAATAGGTTTCTCCATATTTCTGCTTTTATTCTTAACAAGCTTTTGCGCGCGACTCCGTCTGCGTACAAGTCGTTTATCGTTATTCTCTCGGGAAATTGCCAATTTTGCGGGATAAAATGTAGCGTATTCATGTAGATCCGTTCAGCCATTCTAGCGTGATTGACGTGATTGTGTAACAAACATCCAAACTTTCGCATTGGTAATATTACAACCTTTTACCCGCGACTACGTCTTCGTAGTTTTCGATTATCGTTAATCGCCCGGGAACTTTTTATTTTTCCGTGATACTTAAACGTAAATGTGTTATAGGTAAGTACACATGAACTTTCGCATTAATAATATTAGTAAGAAGTAAGACTTTTCAACAAGAAACGCAACGATTACTTTCGTAGCTATTTTTATTTTTGTTTTGTATCAGAGAACAAAGCTAGGTTTACGTCAGTAAGGCCGCTAGGGAAAAATAAGGTCGCAGCGTATTCACCAAGTATTTCGTTGGCTTCTCTAAAAATGGTTTCAGCGGTTTCATACGTTAGTTTTCCTTTATTAAATATTCATCAATATGTTCATTACGTATTAATTTATATATATTGTTTGTCTCTTGTCATATTATTGTAGTCGTATACTTTCATAGATTTATTTATTATCAAAATACAATATTGGCTCCAAAGGGGCTTTGGTAAGCGTCGTAAACAAAACACATCTTTCCGATACGAACAAAGTAACAATATTTGTTAAACCCAAACTCCCCCTTTCTGAAGCTTACCATTCGGGACCTCGTTGCTGTTCGGAGATTGCACAGGCGCAGTTCCCCGATACCATTATGTATAACTTGAAACCGAAATAGCCGCCTGAATCTTTACACCTTCCAAGAACTGGGGAAGCCTGACATTGAAAAAGGTGCGAAAAACGGTTTTACAACTTGCGTCAGTCCTCTTTCCGCCGAATATAATTATAGTTGATTTTTATACTTTTTAAAATCACAGTGAAACCAGCTTGCAAATGTAGTTTTCTAGAGCTACATTGCAACGCGTGGTCAGCTCTCGTTAGGCGTACAGTGTTCGCCCGCGGCGGTCGTATCGTAATGCACCCTGGCATGCGAGCTTCATTACTTCGTCAGTAATTGTAAACCGCTTTAGTTTCTACACATTTCTTAATTTTCTTGCGACTTTGTCAAGAAATTTCCATCACTCTTGCTTTTTTTATGCATGAGAAAAGTGATGCCAGTAATTTCGCAAAACCCGAATTACAGTCATGTTTAGGCCAACCCTTTAAATTATTTACAGTGTTTTCTTGGTTCCTGTAAAGATTAATTCGTTGCGATGGTCAAGAAATTTCCATCAATCTTGCTTTTGTTTTATGCATGAGAAAAGTGATGCCAGTAATTTCGCAAAACCCGAATTACAGTCATGTTTAGGCGAAAACCTTTAAATTATTTACAGTGTTTTCTTGGTTTACTCGTGTTTTGCTTGATGATTTTGTACGTTCCTTCTCATCTGTCTCGTTACAGAGCAATTAGAGGCATCCCGGGACGAACTGAGCCGCCCACTACAGATGACGTATCGTCTAGTCTAGACTAAAATAACCCGCCATACCACCCTCGTGTTTTTGAACTCCTAGTTTGAGTAATTAAAACAGGACAAAAGCATTTCGGACCATGCTCTGTGTTGGGTCCCGAAGCCGTTTCTACAAACAAAACTACCTATTTCAAAAAACCGCGAGCATAAACTAATTTTCTTTTAGTTATTTGGTGCTGTCTTAGATGATTTTTAGCAGGTATAAAACCTTTTTGCTACCTGTGTCTCAGGAACCAATCAATTCTACTCACCCGTGATTGTTTTTCTTTTAAGTTCGTTATATTTATGTGCTTTCATTACAGCTATTTTTTAGATTTTTATTACTTGTAGTCTGAGCTGTAAGGACACATAGGTACACACACGTAGTTCCAGCGAAAGTTACAATATTATCTAAACGGTACTTTTTACTTGTCTTGTCTCCGAGTTGACCCGCGGAGAGGACACATGGAGAAACTATTATAATGCAGTTTTCATTTTTTGGGTTCCGTAATCAACAAGGAACCTCAAAAATTAATACGTCTGCCATCTGCAATGCTGCATCTATAGAATTTTCCTGTCCTTGGGTGGCAAAGTGAACTAATAATCTTTGCCGTAGTTAGTCTAGCTTCTGGGGTCTATCACAATCTGCATGCGTTACGTGATTCACCTGTCTCTGTCGTTCTTGAGCTGTCGGAAAGAGACGTAATGAGTAATAAACAACGATACGATAAAGCATACTACAAACGGGCGTTTAGTATGCAATGCCGCGACCAGCGTGCGCGCTGTTATTACAGGTCGCTTACGCATATTTATTCCACATTATAAACTATACCTGCTCGTTTTTGAGCCATTAGGTTGGCAGGTGTGCTGTTGTGGCTGCTTGACATTACATTGATAATCAGCGACCCTTACCGCAGCTTTGCAAAATGTAGTAACCAAATTTCCGGGAATCTTCTAAATTGGTGAACACATCGTTATTTCTCTGTTCTTTGTTGTTGTTTGCCACAAGCAAATGCTTCTCTTTCTTTGTCTATATAAAGCCAACCGCATGCCAAATCTCAAGTTCTTGTTAAATAATAATGATATACCTTTATATTAGTACTACCTATGGAATACCGTTAGTAAATGAAAGGAAAATCCGTTGGCGTATCTAGAGATATTTTCCAGACGGGGCCTGGCTCGTGCCTTGATGAGATACATTGGGCTAGACTTGATTCGGCTTCATATTTACGTGATCAATAATGATCATCCTAGGGTGGGCACCAGACCATTCTGGGGTGGGCACGAGCCCTCCCCCGCCCCCCTATCCTATGGGAAAATCATTGATATAGTTCTAAAACTTGAAAAATGTGATAATGTCAAACTAACCAGTTTTATGGTAACAGACAACACTAGTTTTTGTAAGGAACCAATGAGTCTTATTCATTCAAATTAAATGAATTTTACTGTGAACGACTACGTTGCCACGAGACAGATACTTTTTAAAGAAAACTTTATCTCAGTATTGCAGAAATAACCTTCCCTTCTAGTATAAAAAGCGTTGATTTCATTCGCCATTGAAATCTCCCCTGAAAGCTTCCTGCCGGTATTGATTTTCAATAATCTGTGCCACGTGTATGACATCGGAGCTACTTTGATTTTGTTAAAGTGTACCTCGATGTAGTATAGGGAGGCATAAAGTGGCCAGGAATGGACCAGGGCTAGACAGGGTAGGCAATCCAATTATAGTCCGCTATCACCGTAATACGAGAGAAGCAGAGAACCGTCTGTTGTAGTGATCCTCAGGAAAGGAAAGTAGAGATGATACTTGTATTGTACTGTAGTTACTTTATAAACGACACACTCGAATCAGTTACCTACTGAAAAAGACCGTGACGGGCAAGTGATTGAATTCGTGCGAGTGTAATTCTAAAATTTAAGCAAGTCTATACATTCAAACAATCTAAACATGTCATGCTACTCATCAGTAAAACAGGAAAGCGATAGACCTCAAACTTAAGACAATAATCTTACTACTATAGCTAGAATATATCCATGGTTTTACCTTATTTGTGACCTAATTGTTGCAAGGCTTGAAAGCGAATCGATATTCGGACACCGTGCCATTCAGACCCAGTTTAATGCAGTATTCAGGTTCACATGGCATCCGAACTACGTAGTTTAGTTACGTAACGTGACAAACAAAACATTTACCTACCGCTGTTCAATCCTCATTAATATTTGTCTTGTGAAAACTGCAGGAGTAGCAAGAATTATTATGGGCGACACATGGATAGAAGTAAACTGATGTGCACTTTTTCCCCAGGATACAAATGTTAAAAAGAAATGTTGATTGGAACGCTAAGTAATTTGAGATGTAGGTACTCATCCAGTTCGTTTGTTTGGAGAATAACGGGTATTCTTTTGATATAAGTAGAATACGCTTTATAACTCGTTTATTAATGAAATAAGGATTCACCAGCACTGCAATCGTAAAGAAATGATAAAACATCTGGAAGCCTCAGCAACTTTGCGAAGTTTATTTTCCTTGTAAGGTATAATTTTCAAGCAAACGTCAAGTTCCACAGAAAACTTTTCCCTTGTTTAGCCGTTTTTCTTTTAAAACTATATTTACGACGTAAATTGTGGGTTATTCGCTGACAACGGTAAATTGGTGTAGGAAGTTGGGGTAAAAATTCTAGCCTTTGGTCTGTAATCGTAAACTTGTACGGTGTTTAACTGCCATATGACTTCGTAGAATGTGGGAGGGTGAACTCCTGCAAATTGCATATTTCGCATAAAAAAATAGAGAAAGAGTCTATTTGATTGACATGTAGATAAACACGTAGTATTATATTTCCCTTACATTGTGTTGTGTACCCAGGAGATGGCACTAATATGTGACAAAGATAGAACTGTAAAATGGAGTTGAGATTTAAAATTCTAATGATTTTTGACTTGATTTTTGAGAGCAAAATGAAGATTCCTGCATAAAAAATATCAAGCTTCTTGATTGACAACAGATATTTTTTTAATTTTCGCGTTTACAATACATACCTACATTAGATATAAAATCAGGTCCCGCCGCGATGAAAACTCACCGTTAAAAAAGAATACGAGCTACTCGTACCTCGTTATTAATCCGACTTTCGTCTGTTCTGTCGTGAGTTTTCATCTTGTTAAGACCTGATTTCAAATGTATTTTCTTGATTGACAGGTAAATAAACCTTATAGTAGTCAGCAATACGTTTTAATTCCATTATTTTTATTTAGGACCGTAAAGGAATTGAAAAACCAGATGATTTAAGAACCTGTGAGATGAAGAGACATTTTTAAACCACTTTTTTATTTTCATTTTATTTTACTCACGTTATATTTCGTGCTAATGCTCCTGAACTTCGATAACAGAGTCCGTGGCAGCGTCGAGACTTGGTTTTGTTTGTTTTACTAAGTTTTGCTTTCCCAAACACAACCCTGTTTCTATTCATTGAAGGTTCTTCGTTCGTTTGACTTTATTATTTATGTTTTGTGAGGTTGTTTTGGGAGGTTTCTTCCGCCCTCTCCAACCTTTAGCAGCGTGTCAATCTCGTCTCGCCATCTCTCTTGCGTGGCACTTTTTGCGATACTGGATGCTGCTTTTTCTTTCGTTGTATATAATAAAGTGCCTAATTGCATTTATGCACGTATTGGCTAATCTGGAGACTAGACTCCACAAAACGCCGTAAATTTAGAAATATCATCAACATTAAGAGCTACTTGAACTTCCACATTCGCAAAAGTAAATATAGCCGGTTAAACCCTGGTGGGCTTCCAAGTGCCCGCTCCGTAGTCTGCCCTTTAAAATTCAAGACAACAATGAAAGAGCTATTTGGCGTCGCAGCGTACGCGCGCTGCCAAGATGATGATTTGCATGCTACCTGGCGCTTGGATGATTTAACACCTTCTGCGCAAAGGTAGCCTGGAATTTGTTCATCAAGTCTTGGTTGGTTACCTATGAGCATGTTACATACATACATACATACATAAACTCACGCCTTTATTCCCAGAGTGGGGTAGGCAGAGCTACAGAATTACCAACAACTCTAAAAACTTGTTAATAATTCTGTAACCACATTTTGCACTTTTAGGCTAAGATGTTTACCAGTGTATTACTGACAGGTTGCAAGCCCATCGATCGCCTAACAGTACTATACGCCTTTATTCCCTTAGCCGTCTCTTACGAGATCCATGAGCATGTTAGTTGGTTCCAAATTAAATGTAACGAATGGAATGACCTGATCGTTACCGATGCCTCTGATTTCGGTGTGGGACCGGGTCTTACGCCGTCTCCCGGGAGACGTTTATCCATTAGTTTCGTTACCCAACGACCAAGGCTAAATTTTCTGTTTACGCGAAGAAGTTGCGTATTTACTTGCTGTTAAGCAGGATGTTTGATTTTTAACAATAACAATCCGAAGGAAGTTGTTTCTGGGATCCCGCCCAAGTTGCGAAATAGACTTAAGTTTGATTTGCTCAGTGACGACTTACTTTGTCTTTGAATTGGTATTTTAAGCATTTTATGATTCGGTTTTACAAAAGCAAATGAAGATGTTTTTTTCGCATCGGATAAAGTAAAAGTAAAAGGAAAAAGAATGAATATAAACAAATTAATCAACCGGCAATCCAGTAATCAGTAAGTTCAAAATATTTGTGAATTCTCCGAAATTAATAACTCTGCCTTCTTCCAAACGGATTGAAGTATATTTTGTACTTTACTAATTAATTTGTTTTTTTAAGACTACAAAAAACGAAGGGAAAATATAATACGAAATTCAGATAAGTATCTGGTCGATGTAGCAGAAGTCCAGATAAATATTTCTCTATAAATTGTGGATTTAAATTTAAAAGAATCATTGATTCTGCGTTGCTACGGACTTTTTCTGGGTACCTAATGAAATGGGTCAGCGACAAATGATTAGCAGATTATCGATTCACTCAGACAAAGTTTCGATTACTTAAAGTTAATATGTATCTATATCCCTTTTCTACCTGTTAACTGCTTGATAAACCAATTAGATACTATAATTAAATTAAACTATAAGGTAAAGCCACAGGATCATCAGCGCAATTAAAATCGGCAAATTGATACGACACACGTCTTTCTCAATAATTATCCGTCTCCCCGCCTTCATATTTCGTTCTTGGTTTCAAAATTCAGTAACGAATCTCTGAGGAGTAGTAGTTCTATATTATTTAAAACTTTATAAATGTTTGCTTTACCGTTTTATCCACGAAACCTTACACGGACGACTCAAAAATTCAACTTGTTTACCTGATATCAGCTGAACTTATCTCACGATAGAAATAAAGTCCCCGACACGAACCTACCTTTACAAAAAAACTATGAAGAGGGTTCAGCCCTAACCAAAGGCATTTAACTCACACAAAACGCAATAGCTCTCATAAGACTGAGGGAATAGGGTATTTTTTGCGCTGGCTTGGTGTTTATTGGTAGTAAATTAGATTTGTGTCGCGCTGGGGCTGCGTGCGCCTGCGCGGTGGCGTCACCTGCGGCTTGCACTCGGCAGTGGGATGCTGTGAATGATTGACGTTTCGTGTTCGGAGGGAGAATTTTTACGCTCAATACAATTATCTGGGATAGTATTGATTTTGTTGGCGCACATGAGTAATTAGAGCTATAGGACACTGTCGTTACACAAGCTAACATCGGTGTAGCCGATGTTGATAGCATTTTTCTATAGAATTTAATTAGCAGAGGGTTTATAAGGAGGGTCGATAAAATACGTTAAGTTATGATGATACAGATGTGATTCCCGTGTATGTACAGTGATTTTCTACTGTTCGAAAGTTGTTTCAGTTTAGTTAAAACTTAGTAACACTTACATTTACCACCTTACGTCACTAAAGTCCTGATTTTCCTTTAACAATCGAGTTTCTTAACACTGTATGGGTGGGAAGTATAATGATACCTACCAGAGGCACATGAGTTCATGACATAGGCATATACGGAAATGTCCCTGTTACCGCTGCAATTTGTCACGCTGCCTCTATCATTGCGGGCCTTAACGGCCCATAGCTCCGGACTCCAGGCGAAGATTAATAATCGGAAATAGATAAATCGTTATACCAACCTAAAGATAGAGATCTGTTGTTTGGAATATATGTGAAATTCTTACTTGGACTTGGTGGTAATCGAAAATGAACTTCTGACATTGACATGGCTAAATTATGCTTACGGAGTAACTGAGTGAGACTGAATGATTAGTGTAAAGAATTTGCTACTCAAGTTAACTAAAATGTGTGTCAGTATCCTTAATTATTTCAACAAATATTCATACCTATTAACATCGCGAATTAATGCTTTACATTACATGTAAAACATAAAGCGGTTATCTGAGAGCCTATTATGAATCTGGTTGCTCATGTGTTAAATGGACATCATGTTAGCATGTCTCATATTTTTCAATGAAGTTTATACCAATACCAGTAAATCAATTACCTAGTATATGCGAAAATATGAGATTTCTTTGTAGAATTGAAAGAAAATGCAAAATAATGACGTTTGGTTCTATATTAAGCTAAGCTAATAAACTCCTTACTTGGTTTACACCGGTATTTCTCGTTTGTCTGAACAGCATTTTTATGATTGATGATTTTCTTTTGAACTTTTTCCTTTCTTAGTTAATATTTGCTGTGTATTTTATTTCCTGTTTCTCCTTGAGTAGGTATAGGTATATTTTGTAAGTAGGTATTCATTAGTTTACTTATCACCTTATTATTAGGTAAGAACTTGTAGTATTATTTTTATCTGAAAAGTAAAACTACCTAATTACCTAAATGGGTTATGAAATTATTTTTTAATGGTGTTGTTTTTAGTCATTATTATAAGTTGAGTCTCATGCCCATTTGTGATGGAGGGTTTTCTTGAAAACGATCGAAGCCGTAAAATATTATACCTACATCTTGCCCGGGACGTACCCGAAGAATTTTAACCATTGATTCTAGACTCTATTTGGAGTATATAATGTGGACATGTAGTCCAATGTCGCATAATTTCCAAGATTTTTATGATTAAAAAACCATTCCATAGTTAATTTAATTTGAACTCTGTCACTAACTTAACTTAAAGCATTATTTACTAACAATAAGAATGTATGTAAGGGTCAAATCTTGCAAGTAAAATCTGATCCACTTCCCGGTTTCCGATGAAGCTGAAAATTTGCATACGGCTTTATTTCTGATGACAATACAATAATATAGTACCATCGAGCTGATCTGATGATGGAGACTCAGGGTGGCCATTGAAACTCCTAAATTACACATGATAAACCCGTCGTGTTAGGGCTTGTTAGAATTGCATTGACGAGTAGATGAAGACTGTGCAGAAAAAGTACAGTCATCAATAAAACCTTGTCCCAAAAATGAAATTTTTGACAGAAACTTATTTTAATATTTACTTTACTCACCAACATTGTTTAGGCCCGAGAAAAGGGAGCTGAAACTGTACCGAATATTTTAACATAGAAGTTGATTATCATCAACTTTGGTATTTTTGGCTCTGGTATTGATGCGAAACCTCAACTGTGCGAGCCTCACACGTTACGGTCAGTTTTTCATTAAGTATAAAAAGTAGCATTTACAGGTTTAATACTTTACTAAAATGATCGCGACTTTTCGTACATCTTACTAGTGAAAATAGCGGGTGCAATACGTTCGAAACATCTTGGAAATTTCAACATATTGAAGCAAACTGGTTACGTCACCTAACTGAAAGGGTATGTCAATAACAAACCTAATTGTGTGGAAAGTCACGATGGGCGAAATACACCGCTCAGATGCAAATCCCGGCGGGGAGTTATAAATTAATACCTATTTATTGGCTCGTTACGTAGCCCTGAACAGCCACAACTTGCATTTTCTCCTAGCTCGTCTCTTTCATTGTAGGCAAGTTGGAGAGAGATGCGACAAACAAGTGGCCCAACATAATGCCCTGAGCGACTTCACGCTGATTCGGAGTAAACACCCAATTCGAGGGCACAGTCGGGCATTAAATATTGAAAAGGTAGTTCGTTAAAAAGATGAAATTCGGATTTTATCATCTCGTAGCCTTTTAAAACGGTTACTACCAAAATATGTCTGTTTATTTAATGTTTCAATTGATAAATGAAGCATTTGACGAAACTGAAATGATATCGTGCTAAGTATAACAAAGGGCATTATGCGCAGTCCAAAATCTAAGTAAATAGGGTCCGAGAATCTCGTATCCCAAAACAAGGATATAGTATGCGACTGCTCTTACAAGTAGTACTTGATTACTTCGATTACGGCTGCAAAATGCATTGCGTCCGATTTATATTCAACATAAACACGGTCTAAGTAGCCTTCGTAGATCCGAAAATGTAAACTGTCATCGCCCAAAATTCTCAAACGCAGTGTGTAATATGTCAGCGCTATAATAGTGTTATGTTATGTCATGCAACGCAGTTTCTTGACTTAGTTTTACATTACTAAACCGATATTAATATACTGATGTAGGTAGGTATAACGATTTGTTTGTGTTTGGTCATCGTGGTAACTGTTTGGATCTGTCTAACGGCTTCTAGGTTTAATTCAAAGATTAATCACGATTTCTCAGTGGGCGGCATTTATTAGCATAGTGCCATTATTGTATTTAAATTAGACGATAAATTTATATAATTAAGTAAAGATTACGATTAAATCCTGTTTGATGTAGCGAGTGAACGGAGTTTAGAATATAGTAAGCTCATTATTATTTATGAATGATCATCTGAATGGTATTTTCGCATCACACCACAGATCTTAAACAGGTTGTACGTTTACGCCTGTTTGCCTCGATTTTGAACTGAATTTTGTTTTGGGTATTGTGAATGTGAATTAGACTCGTTCACAACTTGAAATCATTATGGAAATAATGTTTCAATAAATATTGACGTATTCACTCCATTCTATCGCGTTTCTATCGCGTTATCTTGGCTGATAAACAATTCGTTATGATATGAGTGACCACCCCCGCGCGCCCAACTTATTAGAAGTTGTGTTAGATCAAAGATTTCTCTGACTTAATCTTAATTATTACCTATTGCCAAAACGAAAAAACGTTTCGTGATCGCTTCGTTTAGTAGAAATCTTGTTTCTTTCGCTTCGTTCAGTACCTAATGTGTTGTGAGTGTAGGTCGTTACCGTTATTTGGCTACATGTTCTTTATCGCCATTTGTTTCTTCTAACTTTATTTCTACGATCTAAATGGATTAAAACGTGGTCCTCTTTTGAATTTAGATTTATTCCATATCTTCTATACTGAGATAGTTTTTGGAGCGTTTTAGTTTTAGTTTATTTTTTTACTTTAGGTATTGTCTTACCTATATAAGTAATATTTATTTAATTTTGTCGATAAATAATTTAATATAATCCTTTTTTTTTTGATATCTTCAATAAGTGCTTTCAACGCGTTTGTCGCTTAAAAACAGATTTTTAAACATCACCAGAATTTATTGATTGAGCACCCCGAAGTATTACAAATCACGATGGTCACCAGTCACTAGAACACCACACTATCAAAGATTTTATCTATTACCCACTTAACACCGTGTGACCGAAAACACCCTATTAAGAACTATTTCTACCTACATGCAAGTCCCTTGTGCTATTCCGTGGAATCCGTTTTATTAATGTGTTTATTTTTATTTTCAGGTAATTCTTGGTGAAGATGCACCGGCGAACGAGTTATTTAGACCAGGGTAGAAGCCTTTAAAAATAAAAAAAGTGAAAAAAAATAATAGTAGGATGAAACCCATTAGAAAAGGAGGGGAATATTATAAAAATAAAAGGAAAAATAATTTACGGGCGATCTGAGGTCGGGAAGGGGATGGGGGTGAGTTTTTAAGGGTAAAGAACGGTTTTTCTCGATTTCCGGCAAAACTAAAAGTCCTATCGAAAAAAGTCAAATGGCAAAGTTGTAGGTAATAAAAAGATCTAAAACTTTTGTATTTACACTTTTTTCACATAACCTCAAAATTTATGTGAAAAATCCAAAAAACCAAGTTTTTGGTTTTTTATTTTTATCTTTTACAAAAATTTATTTTTTTTAACGAAATTTGGTGAAGACTTACCTGTTTATGTCCCAAATACGCTGTAATTTATTTGATTAAAAATATTTATTTTTTCACCTTATTTTGAATTAATATCGAAAAAACACCCTAATTTTCAATCGAAAATTCACCCGTCAAAATATCAGCTTTTTTCAAAAAGTTGGTATGGTTTCTGTTCGTTGAAATCTCTACTTTCCGATGGTGAAAAAATATATATATGTTACTACAGTAAATCTTCTCAGAAAATGCAAAAACAAATAAGTTAATAAAATTAATATTTAATAAGACATCTACAATATTTGGAGAAAGTTGTCGAATCTTTTTTAAATTATATGCGTAGATGCCTATTTATAACTATTTTAAGATAAATTATATATACCTGAGTAGATATACCTGAGTGACCTACGAAAAATTGTAGCCCATCAAAAGGTATTTCGTGGAGAAGTGGGGAAGGGGCTAGGCGGGTCTGGGTCTTACTACATACATACCTACTATTATATGCTATATATTTCGTAGCAGCTGTTACAACCGTTAGCCTAACCAGTATTCGATATATTTTTAATAACAAACTTTTGGCCGATTTCCATATATAAGGTGCTAACAAATTAGATACCGATATTTTTACAGCTGATAGTACTCCGCTCTCGGAGTACATTTAATTATGAAACATCATAGGTTTTCTTATGTTTTTTTGGAGAAAAGTAGGAAACAAATTTGCTACGTTAAAACACCCTGTTAATAAGATAATTAAATGAGACCTCTTTAGACATTCTAGAACCTCTTTAAACTATCATTCAGATGCTAGTATTTAATAACCTACAGTTTTCCCGCCGAATCATAATGACATTTATGAAAAACAACTTTTGACAAACAGTGTTAAACATCTTGACAGGTACATAATAGGGGTGATTATTTTAAAGATTAATTATAATTTAATTTTTTGTTCGGTAAATTAAAACAATAAAATGATATACAAAGGTTCCTTAGTTACAGTTAAAAGTAAATTGTTTTAATGTAATGTATTATCTCTTAAAATATCCGTAACTAATTTGTTAGCACCTTATATATTTTATACATTTTTAATAGATTTATAATAATAATATATTTTTTATACATTTTGACATTTATTTCTTTAATATTTTTTTTTTCATGGGATAAAATAGTGAAGGCATTATTAATTCGATTTTGTCTTTTCAGATTATCAGTATGGATGATTGCATTTTCTGAGAAGATTTACTGTAGTAACATATATTTTTTTTTCACCATCGGAAAGTAGAGATTTCAACGAACAGAAACCATACCAACTTTTTGAAAAAAGCTGATATTTTGACGGGTGAATTTTCGATTGAAAATTAGGGTGTTTTTTCGATATTAATTCAAAATAAGGTGAAAAAATAAATATTTTTAATCAAATAAATTACAGCGTATTTGAGACATAAAAAGGTAAGTTTTCACCAAATTTCGTTAAAAAAAAAAAAATTTTGTAAAAGAAAAATAAAAAACCAAAAACTTGGTTTTTTGGATTTTTCACATAAATTTTGAGGTTATGTGAAAAAAGTGTAAATACAAAAGTTTTAGATCTTTTTACTACCTACAAGTTTGCCATTTGACTTTTTTCGATAGGACTTTTAGTTTTGCCGGAAATCGAGAAAAACCGTTTTGTACCCTTAAAAACTCACCCCCATCCCCTTCCCGACCTCAGATCGCCCGTAAATTATTTTTCCTTTTATTTTTATAATATTCCCCTCCTTTTCTAATAGGTTTCATCCTACTATTATATTTTTTGGTTTTAAAAATTATCGACCCTGGTCTAATTGTATAAGTATTCGTTTAATAATTAATATAACCATATTAGCATTTAGAATGTATCGGCACATAAAAGAGAAGTGTTTCGTTTCATAGGCTGTATATCAAAGAATAAATAAAAGTATGAGTGTTTCAATAGCTTTAATATGAAGTGGCGGATGACGTACTGAAGATTATTTCCGCAAGATAATTTGTTATAGGTAGGTACATAATCTGCAAGACTTAGCGTTCGATTACTGAATATTTTCTCATTAAATACATTAAAAATATACTATGAAACACTACTCAGAAATATAACAAAGAAAAACCAAAACACGTAATTTTTATGTTAAATATGTCTATTGGTTAATATAGTTTATTCCCCGTAAAGTTACTTGTGTGCAAAGACTTTATTGCGCTTTGTTACCTTAAAAGTAAACCGGACAGTACTATGCAATGACTAACATTCATTAACATTTCCATTGAAATAATGATTCACCACTGTTGTAACATTTTAAAAAGAGGAAATGTGTCATTGAAATGCAACTAAACATGTCCCTAACGCGTTGTAGACACTTGTCTTTACACCAGTAATAGTACTTCTACGTTCTAAAAATACTTTACGAACTACATTTTGCTCCGTATACTTTAACATTTCACTTCACGTCTCATTTTTCTCATACATACGGTTTGATTTTCGATTTTTTTTCTTTGCGCTATCCTGTTTACTTAAATTACATTAAATACAGCATATTATTAAAGAAATTCAAAAAACCTGCAAGTGGTCACTGTGAATTAAGTTGGTATTAGTAGCATTTTACTTAGTTGGTCTTGAATTCGTGGGTATGACATAGTACGTTCGATAATTTAAAAGGTAGACTAAATCTCCGCCCGCCATTAATAACCATTCAGAATTTAAAAGTATAATACAAGTTGGTTTATATTCAATAGTTTTTTATTGAGCGTGCGTAAGGTCAGGATGCTAGATCGATGCTTGCTGCATTTTTATGTTAATCTATGCGGACGGTCGGCGTTCGCGAAAAATCATAGCACGTACTTACCTGCTGTATTATATGAATCGCAAACTCCTGCGATGTTATGTTCTCCTAATACATTTTCATCTTGGTAACTGCATCTTGAGCTCCACTCACAGCTTCCGACTGATGATTTTATTAGACGAGTATTGGTGATCATAATTATGTTGATGATCGTCCGAGGTAAAGCGTCTATTTGAATAAATTTTCGCATAATATTCTGTGTTATCTTGAAACTCGCATCCGAATCTATATTTTATACATACAGTCGGAAAGTTGAAAATATTTTGTATCATGAGACAGTTAGTCGCGAACGGTGGTAGTCAAGCAAGTTGATAAAGCGTCGGAAAACTTGCGTATCACTTTATCTTATTTAGAAGTCACTATTGTCAGACTACCTCAAGCCCTGCTATCTTATCTTTTGCAGAAGCAGTTTGCAAATGTTTGGGACGCCAAGATTTCCCCCAAATAACGATAAATGTTTTCAACTCTAGTAACAAACGTGTACTTACTTAAAAAGTAGCTAAACAAATATTCTGGGAGCTCTTCCTTTCTATAAAATGATAATTAACTTCGGTGACCCATTGTTTATAAAGCATACAACAACAGACGAATGACGCAGAGTTTCGTAATGTCCGCTAGCCAAACTTCACTGAGACTACCAGGACGGCAGAACCAGCAGAGAGCTAAACGAGGTCATACAATGATCATTGCACTGTACGGAACGCGCGGGTTATATAACGGCCATAATTCAAACATAACGCCTTGCAATACGATCTGTTTTTTTCGAGCACGTTATCAAGTGGCTGTTCTGAGAAATGCCTGCCTTCTACCTGGGGCTAGGTAGCGCCAACGACGAAAAAACGTAGTGATGGCTCAAAACATCGACATATTCAAGTTTAAACTATTTTGTGTTTTTTTTTGGGTTAATTTTAGTTTTATTTAATCAGTAGCAAATGATTGAGTTGAGTCCATAGTTTTTTGTAAGTACATTATCCATTTTCCTCTACGCCTGAAATCATGGAATGCTTCCGTCATATTAATTAAATGCACACACACGATACAAGTACCTACCAGCCGCAAACATATTGGCGAGAAACCTTATTTGCGTAGGCATGTTGAAACTGATAATTACCGGGGTGTATTGTTATTTTACGGAACGGAAACTATCATTAATTTATAATAAACGTTGTAATAATAGCTGACACACCCTCTTAACAATATCCCGATACCCGGTAGTTCTTTATCTTAGTAACCGATTTCTGCTTCTTAAATATAATTATAATATTTACATTTAAGTACTGTCGACACTGGTCGTGTCCCAACACTCAGTGGGCCGGTATTCTCACTTCCCGCTGCGGTGTGTTTTTTTTCTTTTTTTCTGCATCCCACCAATAATGGTATTGTCATTTTTTTCGTGCGACTTTCGAGGCCGCCATTTATAACTGGGCCTTTACTATACTAGGTTAGATCTTATCGTAGTCCTTATGTTTCTGTTATGATATAATGTTTTATTTTACGGAGATTGATTACATTTGGAAATAACAAAACCATAATACCTATATAATATTAACCCCCTACGACGTAGGATTAAAATTTGGGACATTTGTCTGAGAACTTTAATTGGAGAAGTGTTGTTTCATTTGTACAATTTACTAGGTATTTATCTATGATTTTAGCTTGAATTCTTTCCAATTTATCTCTTGTACTCTTTCAATTGCTTGTTATTTTCATCACACTCAACAGACGCTAAAGGTTATTAATGTTATTATACATACGGGTACTATAAGTCGTAACTTATGATGCGCTATTCCTCTTACCACTTAGCCGAAAATCTAAATATTTATTCAGTAAATTGGCCACTAAGGGCTCTTTTACACGTAGTTAATATCGAGTGAATATACTAGTGCTTCGGACAAGACCATCATGGCGGAGAAGAAGCGCTTCAAGAAACTCCAGCAGGTCATTTTTTCAATCACTAAATACAATAATTGTTAAAAGTAAGTAGCATTACAAGTTAATAAAGTAAAAAATAATAATTGTCAAAACTAGGATAAATCAAATAATTACAAATCAAGGTCAATAATATTATATTAAAAATAATGATTAGGAGAACAATACGACAAGGTACCTATGATAACTAAATTAACTAACTTAACGATAACTAAAGAAACTCAACAGAAGTAATCAAGGTTAAACTTATTGCGAACTATTAGTTCTAATATACACATACTCGTATTTACTTGGAGTAGAATCAACACGTAAAGTATTGGATCTTTATTTAGTAAATTTCAATGTGCCCAGGCTAGTCATAATTTTCCGATTTTATCGCGCAAAAAGTCATTTGAAACAAATTTTGATAAAACTTAAAGTTTTACTCGGGTGTACCCCAAGGTGTGATACTTGGGCGCCGAGTTTAAGTGGTGCGCAAACACGAAGTTTCAACCGCGCGAAGAGTTCACTTATCTAGTTTAATTTAGCTACTTTGTACTCACAAATGCAGCTTTTCTCTTAAACAGGGGTTTCGGCTTCAGCGCTTTAAAACCCGTTTTTTAAGTGTTCTGTCATATTCGAATTTTGGAATTAGACGACTTCGGTTTGAACGAAGTGTTTTGTTTAGAGAATTGCTATCGGATATCGGGTCACCTAATGGAACGTAATAATCGCCGTTTAAACCGTATGCATCGTAATCCGAATATTGGAAATGAGCTTATTCGTATAAGAAGAGTTCCAAAGTTATTAATTAAGGTAACTGTAGAGAAAAACATGTAACGATGCCTAAAATACATTCTTGCTAAAGTTTTTAAAACACCACATGTAGACATATTATTATCGAAATCAAACATTTCATCTTTCCATCCATTCAATTATAGCGAATTTCGTAAACTCCTGATAATTGTTTCGAAGAAACGTTTGGGTTTATTAAAATAGAAGCTGCCTTTTTAGGTTTTCATTAATTGAGAATGATTGGCTACACCAGAATAGAAGCGCTACCACGCCATTAGGTATTCATTAATTGAGAATGATTATGGGGAACATTTAATACTGTTTGGCTTCTTATAATTTTGTATTAACTGGTTGCTTGTCGCTCCAGATATTTCCGAATCAAGATTAAGGTTAATACTGAAATGTAGTTTTGTTCCACTACCAGATATTAAGGGCCTGTTGTTTGATCAGTATAGTAAAACTAACTAATCGTTAAAAACCGTGACTAATGTTTAACTCTCAAGGAAATGTGTCAAATTTTCGATTCCTTTTTCGAATTTTAACAATTAGTTGAGTTAACTACTGATCAAACAACAGGCCCTAAATCTCATTTTTCTTTGGGTGTTAGCGATATTTTATGCGATGTACGGTGTCAACAAATGAAACCCTTGATCTCTTCGATGAAAATCGCAAAAATGGCAGTGTAACACGTCTCTCTAGAAAAATAATTAAAAGAAGGTAAAAACGACAGGGTCGGAGATAATTACATAAACGTTCACCAAGACAGCAATGCCGCATGGCGTTGCAGGAAGCCCTAAACAAACACACAATTATGTATACGAAGCGCGCTTTAAAACTACGATGTACCTCGTAGCGTCAGCAAAAAACCACGAGGGACTAGTTACACCAAGAAATTGCAGTTTGTAAAAACGCGACCAACCCGTAGTAATAATTATATTCTCATAGTTAATTGCAATTCGTACATGGTATTGGATATCAACCCAATGGAGTTGCTTCGCTTGTGACACACACATACTCTTAGCAGTTGTAAATGGAGCAGTAAATCTTCTCTTGGACATTATAAGCGGCTAAAAATACTTAGATGTCTCATTCACCGTCTCCGTCGGTAAAAACTTAACTCTAATCGGGTCATTATGAATAAGAATTTCAAACCTTCTGTACTGGTGCGTGTTTTAAACCATTTGTCAAGGTATCGGCCAGTTTAAAATAGTTTGTATGGACGTCAATATTTTTAGCAACATCAGTTGTGCAGGTTGGCTCAAATTGTGTATTCTGAAATCCTGAGATTACCTTTTTATTTAGCAGATTTCAGTAAAGAATTGGATGGTTTTCTTACTTTGTCGGTTTCAGAACGTTATGAAAAGGTTTGGTACGGGTTACTGTTGCTATCATACGTATTTTATCCGAATCCGCGGCTCTGCTATCGGTACGTCTGCGTTAGCAAATTGTAGCTCTGGACTTTCCCTCTCGAGCCCCTCATACCTCTATAATCTACTTATATAACAGGGAATGAATATAAAGTCCCGTTTTACTCGCAAATACCGTAATGTAACTAATTTAGGAAAGGTATCTTTCGACGTATTCTAATTACTTTTTTAATTTAATTTACTCTTGTTCACGTTATTCCGCTCATTCTAGATTTGATTTATCCTTCGAAGGAAAAATACCGAGAAATATTTTTATGTTCCTGCTACGTTGTAATTTTATCAACACAAATTGCTGCAACTATGTGAATTCCTTTCATCCTCATTTTTTTTCTAGTTACTTAGAGTACCTAGTTGTAAGAAATGCCGTTTGATTTTGATTAATGGTCAACAACAAAATGAATTCACTGTTGCTTAGTGCTTACTAATCATTCACACTTACTACGCACTCTATTAGTGTGTGTAGGTATAATAAATTAATGTAATGTTCCGCAGGCAGCGCTGATATCTGTTATCAGTGGTTCCGGGAAAGCGAAATGCCTAAACAACATTATTACTCGTAAAGTAACCGGTATCGCGCCGTGACTAATTCACGCTGATTCCAAACCATAAATATTTTCAAGCACTTTTTACTTATGACCGCTGCTTTGTATTCATATTGTTGTGACTACATTTTTCATAGTGGAAACTATCAGAGTCACGCTTCGCTTCGGCAACAGAATGGGTACGGCTGTTTGGTGTGTCAGTTTACGTAAGCTTTTGCATTCAAATGACTAGGGTCTCATAAACATCATAGAGCAACAAGCAAACAACCGTCATGTCTAAAAACGGCTGTGTTTGATCTCAATTGTTCAATTCACGCCAACTGTAATTAATTATAATTTGTTAATTGCCGGCAAGCCTGCAGTCATACAGCTTTTGAGCAAACCTACAATTTATGGATAATTCCTTTATTAAACGGGAACTATGTTTATATCAAGTTGTCTTAACTGATTTTAAACGTTTACAGCTTAGTAACTTTTTAGCAGAGAGCATTTCAAATAAACTACGAGTATGCTGTACTTATAGAACATTCACGAAGAAAAATGTGGCTAGCAATTTCTTAACGGCGTAGATGAAATATCTAAATGCGTAGCTAGGGGCTCTAAGGATATTACGCCGACACGTCACCGCTTGGTAGGGGGCTGCCTGGCAACCCCTCTGAGTCGCTGTCATCCTGGTGGGAGGAAACTAAATATGATGAGCGACATTTGGGGAATGATTCTAATGCATTGTTTGGTTGGGAATCGGGGAAACTATTGATAAAATTGTTTCTGCAATATTAAAGCTTCTAATCGCAGGATATCCATATTGTTTGGACAAGATTTTGGGACAGGTTTATTTATTACTAAAATGAATTAAAAAGGTTATCAATCAAAAAAATTTTTACTTGTTAACATTAGTTTCTACACACGTGTGTACGTTATTATTATTAGAGATGAGTTTCAATAAATTATAAACACGAAGAATCTGACTTACATTTCTAAACGTTAAGTGTTAGTTACCATGTGCGACTCACTTTTATTGCCAATCTTCATAAAAGACGACCTCAAATCAACCTGAAGGTTATCCCTTGGCCCAATTCGTCACACTTATCGAAAAGGTCGTATCTCGCCGGGAGTTTAGTACACGCATACGTCTCATTAGTATTAGGAGGAGGATTTCACAAAGCGCGTCTTGTTTTGTCCCTGGAGACTGACACCGCTCATGCAGAATTTAGATTGGATCCTTTGAAATTCATGTGTTCCTATTGTATTGTTTGAAATAGGCTCAACGAAACTTGGAAAAATGTCCTTTATTTCGTATTCATTCAGGAAAAAATTGTTATTAGGTGTGTATCATCAAGTCAGCATAGTGTTAGTGAGTTGTGAAAACTGAAAAAATATATAAGATTGATGTGAGGTGACGATCTATCGCCTCTGCCGCTTCTGTCAACATTGTCAACTTGTTTCATATGTTCGTCTTCATCTTGCTTTCTCTGTCAGATTGTATACCCATATCTGCATATTATATTATAGAAATAACGGATTATTTCAAGTCTTTAGTCACTATAGGTACTAAAGGTACACTAATAAATGCAGAAGAAACTGTCTGCTTGTATGTCACGGCTAAACCGCTTAACCGATTTTGTAGACAATAGCGATAAACTTGTTCTACGCGGTCAATACGGCGGTAAAAGCTAATTATAATGTTAAAGTTACGTTACAGACGACAGACAAAAATATATACTTAAGTAAAGTGCGTAGCCTAAGGGGTTGAGAAATCGTACGTTTCTCCCCCGAGAGTAAACACAATATCCTTGGATTTGCATTTCCGCCTGGCTTCGGTAAAAGCCTCGCTGTTTGATGGGGCCGGAAATTAGCGCCACAAATGACGTTAAATAGGTTCAAAATAACTTTGAGGCTCAATAAAACTGATTGGAATTGCAGGATTTGGTGTCAGGAAGCTTTTACGAAAATAAGTTGTAGCTATATGAATGGATATGAGATTTCTCTATCAAAATATTGTATCATCTTCAATCGTAATTCGTAGCCATCACTACAGTCTATACTTTTAGGCATTTAATTTTTTTTTAAGAAAACAACCAGTGTTCTGCTTCTATTGGCTGACGTCAAAGTCGTCGTACTTCAAAGTTCGATAAAACAGTTTTGATTGGCTGTTTAACAATGTCACGTGGTTTGAAATTTTTTCATTTTTTAAATACTTTAATGTATAGACTATAGAATGAGAGATATGATATGAAAGGTGCTTGCATGAACTTAGCTTTTTACTACAGGTTTTTTCGTTTGTCTAATCTATATGTAACTGACTGAGAGACGAAAGGCACAGCCTAAACTACTGGTTTTAATACTTTGAAATTTGGACGGAATATTCCTTGAGTACTCTCGGGGTAATAAGAAAAGTGTTTTCGAAAATCGATTTCAACGGTCGAAAATAGAGAAACGGTTTCTACGCGTAGGAAGTCGGGCACCCTCTAGTATCTCACAAATCTCAGCACAGCTGTTACTGGCAACTTTCTCTTATACAGTTCCTTAATGCCTATTGTTGATTACATTAAATTTAACACGACCTGAGATCCTATATTTGGCCGTAAAAGACGCCATTATGAGCTCGCTCGTAAAACACCAGTAAAGTTTGAGCTTTGCCACGCAATGATTACCTTCTTCCTTGTGTTACCACTGGAATAGAGAATGTACGAAATGAATATTCCCTTGTTGGAATTGAGAAGTTTCACGTCTGCGAGTGTGACTATAGGTTTCTGCTGGTCAGTACCTTTAACATGAGTTGCAATTACCGTCCTCGCGAGCGAGTAGAATGCTCTGTCCCTTGCACTCTATAATAATACTGCGAAGTCTGCGAGGGACAGAGCATTCGACTCGCTGGCTAGTATAGTAATTGTAACTCATGGTAAGGGTACTGTGTATACCTTTACAATACTTGAGTCTCTTCGTGGTAAATCTCACTGACGTTTATCCGTGTGTCATATCCAGAGATCGGAATATGGGCGTCATGTGTCAATAATGTGGACATGACTACAAAGATTTTAATTAAACAAATTAAATTACATTAATTGTTTACTTAACCATGAATTTTTATTGTGTAGATTTATTAAAGCAAATAAATAGTATTTTTTATAAATTTTCCGTGCTTTGTTATTCCATTTCACGGTTAAAATAAACTTATGAGGTTAAAAGCTCCTTTCGCAATTCTCGGATGTTGTTGAGTAAACTTAAGTACTTAGTTAATATTAATGGCCACTCCTCACGTCTTTGTATTATTTATTTATTACTGCCCAGCAAAGGATCAATATTAAGGTTCAGGTATGTAATCAATTAATGTAATTTAATTTTTTGAATTAAAATCTTTGGAGTCATGTCCACATTATTGCGAGTAATGTCGCTCATTTGTCTGATCTCTGGTCATATCATACAATCCCTGAGCTATCCCAATGGGGTTTTGCGAAACATCGCATTAAAACCAATAATCCGGTGCAATCCACTGCTGGATTAATGCCTCTGTGAGAGTTTTTACTCTTTTCCTCCCGTTATTTTTCTGCTGCTTTATTTTCGGGTTGATATTATTTTTCTTTTACTACGTTCTTAATGGACGCGGTGTAAGTAAGTTAAAGTCAAGTAAATCACCCGGTAGAGACAAAACTTTCGCTGAGGAGATTACACAGCTAGGAGATCACGGACTTATAAAACCGGTGAAGAGCGAGTTGGACCGCACAGTAGGTATTATTATGTATATCCCAACTCATACGTGATCAGTTTTTAGTATTTGTTGTTTTTCTTCAGGGTTTTTAATGTACTATAATGTTTCAACGTTTTTACGATTCAAAATAAAAATAGGTACATTAAAAAAAAGTTAGGACGGAAAGTGTAGGCATATCAATGGGGTCCCGTTGGACTCCCATAGGGAACGGAACCTAAAAAAATAACGCTCGATCTTTGCTATAAAATTTGGAAAACTGGTAAATGGATCACCGTCTGAAATTGAATGCTGATGCCTCTGAAATTGCGGTTATTAATTGTGAGGGATAATACCTACCTTATCCTTACGATATTACCGGCTAGCTAATTTATCCGTTACTTACAACGAGTCGTCTGTAACCCCTACATAAAACAAAATTTATTATACATAAAAACCTTCCTCTTGAATAACACTATCTATTAAAAAAAACGCATCAAAACCTGATGCGTAGTTTTAAAGATCTAAGCATACATAGGGACAGACAGACAGCGAGAAGCGACTTTGTTTTATACAATGTAGTGATGTAAAATTTGACAGCCCTACGCTACACGGACACACGCAAGTAGACTATATACAGTTGTTGGGCATGTAGTTGTAGTCGTACATCGTTGCATGACGAGTTACGGCTCAGTTACATTGGTTGGTATCCATTGACGAGTTGTATTGACATTATTAAGGCGGGAGCTATTGCAGTGATGCAATGTATTACGGAAAGCATGCGGGCTATCGCGCAAGGAAACTGGGCTTTTACGAGTGGGTTGACTCGTGCCGACCTTTGGCCTAATAACCTGCAACAGGCAATACCCGTCGAATCACGCTTCCCAAATAACCAAGGTGGCACTTACTGCCTCCAAGCGTGAACACGTAGTAATTCCACGTGGTCAGTTGATCTAATATCCAATGCTATTTCATAATCTCATTTTATTTGCCATAACTATCACATGCTTAGAATAGGTACAGAATGTATAACAAAGTTATTCTATCTATGAAGCTTTGTAGCTTAATTACAAACTAGCTGTTGCCCACGATGAAATAAAATATAGCCCATGTCACTCAGTGATAGAGGTAACTGATAAATCTGATAATACAGCATTCTGCTGGTAAAATAATTAAAAAAATTGGTCCATTAGTTTTTGAGTGTATTCGTTACAAACATACAGAAATACAAATCTGTCCTCTTTATTATATCATTATTTTTAGGTTAAGTTAAAACAAAATATAGAATGTGATATTTATTACATTTTTAATGAACGTTTTGTAATGACTTTAGAGATTTTGAAATTATAGAGTATGGCAGTTAATACACAGTAAGTATCTTAGGAGTAATAATCGCTTGAAACGAATTTTAGAAAAGTTGCGATTTTTTTGACGCCGAGTAGGTATAGTTATATGGAGAGGAACTTAGAGCAAATTAATGATTATAACATGTGATTTTAAGGGTAACCCATCATTTTATCGAACACTATTCTATGCTAAAACCGTGATGTTTCCAGGATATCTTAAACATATTACGTAGGTTAGGGTAGACTTGTGAGTGTGACTACAAAAATAAATTTCTTCATGCGGCGTGAAATGCTTTTTGGAAAAAAAAACTGCCTGAATTATACGTTCGTTGAAAGATGTTTCGATAAAATAATAGGTACGTACCCGTTTTTAGGTCATATGAAATTATATACTTGATGTGAGTTGACTTCAAATTATTAATATAGGCCCACTTCACACAACATACTTACTTATACTAGTACGCAGTATGCTAGTGTCCTAAATTCGTAATAGGACGATAATTATTACAATCGTATTCACTTCATGGTTGCGGTCTGAGGGTGTGGTTAAGCCAACACATCAATAATTCAGGACAAAATTGAAGCGCACGCGTCACCCTGCTTGTGTAGGGATTATCTGTTATTTCATTTGCAATTGTCCTATATTACGAATTTACGACGATACGTTCACGGACCTAAAAAAATTAGGTGCTCCAAAACAAGTGGACCGATTCAGTTGATATTTAAGTAAGTACCTACCTACATATAAGTCGGTGACCCAGAGACGGACGGACGGACAGAGGAAACTATATCGTGTGACGATGAAATAACAGGGCTTGTTGTGGATATTTTTGGTGTGAGAGTGGGGAAGGCAGAGCTACAGGATTATCTACTTTTTCTCTTTTTAAATCTATGTATACATATATAAACCTGTATATAAAAATGAAGTCCTGTTTACCTTGGTCACGCCATAACTCGAGAATTGCTCGACCAATATTTTTTTCGTTGTGTTCGTGATTATCACTATTATCAGGACATGGCAGGGCAGCGCCGGGCACGGACAGCTAGTTTAAAATTATTAGTTTTGAAGCTATTTAAGAAAATAGACGGAGAATTTACCCCACCCTTAGATTACAAGCAAACCTATAAGAAAGAGGTATATGGTCTATGGTATTTAAAGAACATATAAGAAATTTCTTAAAACCTTTCCACACGAGTTTAACTCGCACTTGTCCGGTATTTTTTTAGGGCATGTATCCCCAGAAATAGCAAAATAAAGCTAGTAATATTATAAACCACAACATCCACAATAATGTAATCTCTATAAATAATTTTGACAGCCCGAAAGTAAATAAATCCAACGGACTGGTCTATACGGGATTCCGTCGAATCTTCAGATGTCCGAATTCTAAGAAGGCCTAATCCTATCGGTTCAAAACATATAATTTATTCCTCACAAGTCTCACTGTTTAATAGAGAACAATATACTTTTTTCTGTCCGTCCGTCCATTTCCAATGATGAGCGGTAAACCTCCTTTGTTTTTTTTTCGTATTTGAATGCTTATTAGTTTTTTGTATTTATTGCTTAAGTTATTTAAATGCGGCGTTTTGGTAACAATAAGTTGTTTCGTTGTTTTTGTGACGTAATGACGCGTTTAGTTAACAATAGGGTATTTTATACGAATTTATATTTTACAGAATTTATGAGTAAATACGCGCGGTTACTTTAGATACTTTTGATTTCTTTTGTTGAGTTTTGGAATGTTTTAGAGTTGTTTTTTACTTTGAAACCATTGATTTGTACCTTAGAGGTCCAACGATAAACTTACCTAAACATTTTTAAGTACTTAACAAAACTTGTCGAATGTAGCTTTGGGTGAATATCAGATTTCGTCTGAAATTTTCTAATTTCTATGGCGCTTTTTTTAATATAACAAAACTTGTCGAATGTAGCTAATTACAGTCTGTGTGTGTGTGTTTGGCTAAGACTTTGCAACTGTACAATTTTTTAGGGTTCCGAACCCGGATGGTCCAAACGGAACCCTATTGCTGTCACTCACGTGTCCGTCTGTCCGTCCGTCATCTGTCACACAGGTTTTAAAGCCAAACGGTTGTAGCTATGGTCTTTAAATTTCCACGTTGTTTTAAAGAGGGCTCCCATACAGCTAAAGGCGGGCGTTAAAAATGTTGGGTATCGTTGGT
This sequence comes from Acleris laterana, assembly GCA_963966035.1. Classification (NCBI taxonomy): domain Eukaryota; kingdom Metazoa; phylum Arthropoda; class Insecta; order Lepidoptera; family Tortricidae; genus Acleris; species Acleris laterana. The sequence continues at coordinate 5,430,352 of OZ014445.1, read as the reverse complement.
TAGAGCTCGTTGAGTACCAAGATAAATGCTGTATTTTTTACTTTTAAAATACTTGGATACTTAATAAGAAATTAATCCACCAAAATTTTGTTCCGAAGAATTTTTTGGCTTCATTGACCGCTGAACTTGAAATTTGGTGATAATTTATTATTACGTATATTTTACTAACAAATACTAATATATTAATATAAATCTCCTTTTTTCCTGAAATTCACAATTGTTTCCTTATTGCAACCAACCTTATTTTGCGGTCAAATGCGTACGTGCCTACAGCCTGGAGCCCTAAATGTGCGAAGTTTACTATCATTTGACTAATTCTCTGGTTGGGTTTAAAACACAACTAATAGGTACATTCAAGTGTCAGTTCGCTATAATTTTAATTAGTAATAAGAGCGCAGGTTAATGAATTCAACAGCAAATGAAACGTGTTTGAATGTTCATTAATGGCATCTTAAATCGGTTCCCAAAACTGTCACTTTCACATCACGACGTGATTAATAAAAAATCTTGATAAACATTGCCATTAATTAGGCGAGTGGCGTGTTAGTGTTGCCCGCGCGATCCGTCTTGTGACGTAACCGCCATTGTTTTGTGGCAACACCACAATCGACCGTTACGCTCCCACGGGCTTCTTGTACTACATATAGCTACATTCGTATGGTAGCATAAAACATATGCTTAAGAAAGTGCTTATAAAAACTAACCATAATTTTTATTTATAGCGTCATAAAGATGTTTCTTAAAATTGTTTACCATGATAGAAAATTCTTTCTACTTTTTCTTGTTGAAGTGTGTGTACAAAAACACGCAATGTCTATGTAGGTGTGAGATGTCACGTGGTAAGTCTGCCGGTCTAGTCTAGTGCGTCAAGAAAGTCTAGAATCTAGACCTAACGTGTACCAGGAACGTAGGAACGAGAAGCGAACTGTTTAGAATTTACGGCTTGCGTCTCGACTCCAGACGGGCAATGTTCGGAATCGGAACCGGTTGCTAAGTCTGATAAAAAGTTTCATTCAATTTATTAGGTCATTTGGCCAATTCTGATAAAAAAAACTTTATCGTGCTTAGGTACTGTTGAGTTCAACACTTGTTAAAATGTTATTCGTTAAATTATTTAGTATAAGGTGACGCTAGTTGCAGTTATTAGAATTTTCTCTTTGGTTGTTAAATGTTACATTATACATAACTAGGTACCTATCCTATGTTGATTTATAGTGTTTGTTGATATCCATAATGCAAATAGAATCTCAGACCTAACTTCTTCTATTTAGGTATCTTTTGTGTCCTAAATCACTCAAGCCAGTACCACTAGTATGACGTCACATTTGATACATAAGCGTAACGATCGTCGAAAATTTTAAAATCTACCTATTGCTCTTTCAAAATCTGCTAGCCTGGTACTTCGCGTCGCTTCTCGCTTTCAAATCGACGAATGGGCGATTACTCAATACCGCGTTGGTTCCCCCTACAAAACACAGCGAGTTGAGATATTAAATTAGGTAAATATTAAAAAGTTGAGATTTTGATAGGAACGCAATATATTTTACTAATGTTGTGTTTACTTAGACTCTTTTAAAATAAGCGTAAATAAGACTGTGAAATTTCATGACCAATCCTTTAATTGATTTAGTTCATGTATCATTCATTCTGATCAGACAATACTTTCTCAGATAATTAATAGGTACAACATTTCAAACTACTTACTTACTATATATAAATAGTTTTTAATGTTATATTCATGTTTGTTACATACCTAAATGTACACGCGCTTGACTTTCTGAGACGGTGCTGCAAAATATATTTTACTCTAACTGAGTTCTACTCTAAAAATAGTGTAGGTACCTAATTAGCAATCAACCCGTAGATTAGATATGTCTAAGCTAGTTATAGACACACCAATCAACCTTTTTAAAGGCACCTTTTAAGTCGGTAATGCGATTAAATAAACAAATTGTTAATGCTCATGATAATTGACACTTGACAACTTATTTCCGAGGCGTTGCCGCGTAGAATTTCCTTTTAAGTTACAATCATTTATTATTTCTTAAAACAACATGAAATGTGGTACGTCAGACACGATAAATAAATAAATAAATACTTAAGAATAAATCAAAAGTACTTAGGTTAAAAGTACTTACTAAGTGTTACTGAGATGCGAAGAATCTAATTTGATTATTGTTTCAATCTGCTCATTGATTACTTCCCAGTTATAAATCATCTCAACGCAAATTGGAATTATTAATTGTAATAACTTATAACGTTGTTCACAGGTGGTGAGGTGTATCGGGGGGAGCTATGCTGGGCGGGGCGGCGGGGGGCGCCCGCTCCCGCCCGCCCACTGACCTGCAGCAAGGTATGATATCCTGGTACTCGGTGTGGCTTCTGCCGCATTTTTAACCTCCGACGGGTGAATAAGTTTAACTTGTCTGTTGTATCTGTGTAATCTGTCATCGTAGTTCCTAAACGGATGGACCCATTTTAACGAATTTTTTTAAAGAAAGGTAGTTCGATCGTATGAAAGGGTCGCCAATAAATCTGCAGCTGCTTGGATGTTTAATGAACGTTGTGGGAATTTTAGAATAAATGGGATTTGAAGACGCGTTAGCCTAGTTGGTAGTGACCCTGCCTACGAAGCTAGCGGTCCCGGGTTCAAATCCCGGTAAGGGCAGATATTTGTGTGATGAGCGCGAGTCTTGGATGTTTTATATGTACCTGTTTAAGGTATTTCTCTATATAAGTAAGTTTATCGTTGTCTAGTACCCACAGTATTGTGTGACATTTGTAATCACATCCGATTTTTTGCATTTTTTTTCCAGGTGTATCCCGGTTTCCGCTGTACTCGTTGTTTCCGACGCAGGGGGGCAACAGACCGACGTTACACAAAGGTAAACATTATTAAGTACATAATCATTATTTACACAACTTGTCTGTCAATTGAGTTCGCCTAATTTTGGATTTTGATTGACATTCGTAGTAAGCCCGCGTTACCATTTTGTTGTTTCGATGGATAGTCGTGCAGCTTAAAGCGTCGTGGCTTGTATAATGGAGTTGTTCACATACAGCACAACGCGATTCAACTGTCGTCCACGATTTTTTTGATCTTGGCGACAGACTGGCAATACAATGGGGAGAGGTAGAACGACAGTCGCCGAGGATAAGCAAAACGTCACGATAAATATGTGACGACAGATAGTCCAGATAACTAGTGGGAACAGCTAGACAGTAGTCATTCAACGATGAAAAAAATCTACGACAAAGTCACGAGTGGCACGACAGACAGTCGAGATACGTGAACAGGCTAGAACGACAGTGGTCCAACGGTAAATCAAACGTTACGACAGAATGGGAATGCGGCCTAACTTATTAAGCCTCCTATTTCTCAAAGCTGATAGATGCTGATAGTGAGGCCAGGTGACAATTCGGTAGGTAGGTATACATTACAAAATCGTCGAGTTCCAGGAATTACTGGTCTTTTTCCAAGCTACGCGATGTACCTACTCTAATAGGTCAACTGTTACTGTCAGCTTTGGTCCCAATAGAGGGGGGGGGGGGGATGGAAGTGATTTTATAAAAAATGAAGCCTGAGTATTCAGATGGAATATCTGCTTAACTTTCAACCAAAAGATACATGTAAATTTAACGTGTGTATCTGTGGATTTGCCAACATGGTTATGCCATCGTAACTCGCAAACGGATGGACCGATGGAGACGCGTTTTTTTTTCAAAGATAGCTGGTTTAATTGGGATGGTACTTAGCCAGGTGTCGTGAAAATCGGTTGAGAAGATATATCAGCTCTGAAAGCAGGGGTCGTCATTATAAGATACTCATTTTAACTCCTTCCTTCTTCTTTTGCCGAGCTATTTCGACGCAAACTGCGGCCAAAACCATAATTCACGTACTAAAATGATATTAATATGCTCATACCAGTTCAATTCGATGGTTAACAATTCGCTGATGAACTTTAAGGCGAGTTGTACAAAATAATATTAGTCGGGTCTATAAAGGGCACTACACACGTTCTATTTGCGGGGCTCTCGCTCGACTGGGGGCTAATTACAAAGCGTGTGTCACTCGGCGACTCCCGCGCATGTGCTCGCCACACGGTCCACTTTGAATTTGTTTTGATGGCGTATTAAAACTTAAATGATTATGCCAGACTAGGCAATATTCCGAATTGAGGAAAATATTGCCTTTTAAAATTGTGGGTTGCCCCATGGAAAAAAAAATATTTAATGTTGTTTAACATCACAACTCTCACACTGTTAAGGTTGAGTACCTATCCACCAGAGCTGTGCGAGGTTGCGAAACGGTGTGCGAGGAAAAAATTGAACAGTAGGAAAAATTAAAATTAAATGAAATTGTTTTTATTTCGGAAACAAAGCAAATAAGAAACTAAAGTAGAAAATATTAACCACGTTGTGAGAGAGCTACGTTGAAAGAGACTAAGAAAGTTAACTAATTCTGTGGTGTTTTTTCTTCCTCCCTCACTGCTCCGCTATCTCGCATAGCATGGATACTCATCCTTATTGAAGTATATAGAGAACGAAACCCCAAGTCTGACAAAGAAATCAAACTTTACGCCAGTGTATGCTAAGAACTACCTAAAGTCAGAACACAAACACATTTTTATTGTCCCCTGATATTATTAATGCGAAAGAAATCGCATTAAAATTGTTTCACTCCGTCGAGTCTTAGGCAAACAGACTGAAGTTACATTACATATTATGTGCTTTTAACACATAAGCACATGACACAACAACACATGACTGTGTTTCTGCTTGAGATTTAGTGGGCTGAAAAAAAATGCCTAATCACTTAGTCTGCCATTCGAGCTGTTTTTCTGCAATTAAGGTTAAATAAATAAATAATAACACCCTTAAATTTTGGGCCACGGATAGAGGAGGGAGGTCATGGAACCTGTAGTTGGAAGTTTTCATAAGTGAAAAAATAAAATAACAGCATTGCGGTGTCCCCGTCGCTATGTTTTGCGTCAGAAGCCAAACAAGAACTACATAAATATATAAAACATCTATTTTATCTAAACTTGGAACATAAAACCCAACTCTACCATCGGTTCCATACCACCACCACCATACATACCATCCGACTCACACTTAGTCGATTTTTATTACACACCAAATTTGACGCTCGATAATAGAACAAAAACATTTAATCATTTTCAGTTGATATAACTAACTACATAATTATGTAGTTAGTCATAATATAACCCATGATGTTACGGTTTAAAACACACAGCTGTTTCAAAATTCAAAATTCAAAATATTTATTTGTCAAAAGCGGGTACACAAAATAGATCTTATATAATTAAAGGAAAATCCACTTTTTACCTGTTAATAGGCATACAAATTCAAAACATCAATAAGATGTGGGCGTCATTGAAGAAGTTAAAACATACATTAATTAATCATATTAGGCACCTATAGGATATACTAATTATTATTTTTACGTCATAGTCAGGGTTTCACTAGGTATAACAGAGGCAAAAAAAAACCCTCAAAAATAACAATTTAAAAAAAACCGACAAGTAAATACGGCATTATTACAGATTTTACATATATTATGGCAAGTAGTAAGCAGGTAGGTAAGTACGAGTACATTAAATTTATTCACGTTGAAAATGATCAGAAACTCTGTAGTACGTTTTATTTAAGCACCAATCGAAGAGCTTAGATTTAAAAGTAGGCATGTCAATTTTTTTAAGGTCGTGTGGTAAGTAATTATAGATTTTTGCGCTCATAAACATAATATTCTTATTTACTAAAGCAGACGTTGATCCTGGGTAGTGAATGTTATGCCCATGCCGAGTATTATGTCTTGAAGTTGATGCCATTGTTGTGAACAGTTTAGGGTTATTTTTAATAAACAGACACACTTCAAATACATACAACGACGGTAGGGATAAAATTTTAAATTTTTGAAACAATGGGCGACATGAGTCCAATTGTGCTGAACCACTAATCGAGCGCAGACATTTTTTCTGTATCCTAAATACTTTGTCAACGTTAGTACTGTTACCCCATAGAATTAACCCATATCTTAGATTAGACATGACATAAGCATGGAACGCTAGAAGAGCTGTTTTTTGCGAGGTAATATGAGTTAGACGTCTAAGGGCAAAGACATACCTGTTTAATTTATTGATTAGATTCTCAGTATGATCTTTCCAGTTATTGTGACAGTCTATGGTTATTCCAAGGAAACGAATTGAATTCACCCTCTGTATTTCACATCCATCACATTTTATCGATATATTTACAGGTTTACCCTGCGGAGCATAAAACTCTATAAATTTAGTCTTTTTTAGGTTTATATTTAGGTTGTTACTCCTTAGCCAGTTATAAACATCATGGAAGACCCTGTTCACCTCTGATTCATAAGTCAGAATATCATTACATTTCACCACTAGTGAACAATCATCAGCAAAAAGAACAATCTTATGCATAGTTTTTTCGGGTAAATCGTTTATGTATACTAAAAATAATAACGGCCCCAATATACTGCCCTGCGGCACACCATATTTAACGACACTGTATTTAGACTTTGAAGTGAGAACGCTATTGGCCTTTTCACAGAAGCTCGTTATCTCCGTACATTGCTTTCTATTATGGAGGTAGGATTTTAACCATCTATATGCATTTCCTCTAATTCCGGAACAATACAATTTATACAAAAGCAACTCATGAGATACCCGGTCAAATGCCTTGGACATATCCATGAAGATCGTCATGACGGGCATACTTTTATCCCTGCAGGACATAATAGTTTTTAGAACCTCGTAGGTAAATAGCCAAGATAGTGGTTTTGTTTTTTCTGAACCCAAATTGACTCTCGGATAGAACATTGTACTTTATAAAAAACGACATAAGTCTATTGTACAAAAGTGATTCAAATATTTTTGATAGTATTGGTATTAAAGCAATGGGTCTGTAATTTTCAGAGTTCTGTGGATCACCTTTTTTAAATATTGGTTTCGTGATTGTTATTTTAAGGCTATCAGGAAAAGTACCCTCATCAAGAGATCTGTTAAAAATATGAGTCAGAGGCGCTGCCAAAACAGTAGAATTTTCTTTAATAATAGTAGTGGACAACTCGTCGTAACCTACAGATTTTGAGTTTTTTAAAATTTTTATGGTTTTAACAATCTCTGCTATATTTGTAGGTTGAAGAAATATTGATGACTCGATATTAGGTGATGTAGTCCCGCTAATGATCCGAGCTTCATCATCAGTTACAATATCCAAAAATTGCTTGTTAAACAAATGAGCCATTTCCAATGGATCTTCAGTGCTTTTACCATTAAACACCATTTTTTTGTACAAATTTTTTGGTTGTTTAATAGAAACAGACTCGTTGATCAATTTCCAAGTGGCTCCCATTACGTTGTCAGAATTCTGAATAAAACGCTCATTGTTAACCTTTTGTGTTTTTCTTATTAGTTTTTTTAATATTTTTGAGTAATTTCTGTAAGTAGCTTTATTTTGATCACACGGATGTTTAGTGTATTGTCCATGAAGTTTACGCTTGGTTTTAGATGCATTTCTTATACCTTTTGTAATCCAAGTCTTTCTGGCACCAGCTTTAATTTTGGTTTTAGTTAATGGAAAGCACAGTTTAAAAAACATCGATACAATGACATGGAAAGCATCAAATGCATTATTAGTGTTCTTGCATTCATATACCTCTGTAAAACTTAGGGATTTTATACTGTTACTAAATTTTTTCCTATTTATTTTAGACATATTACGTTTCCATATATACCAAAATGCATGGTAGCGAACATGTTGTGTGGAGATCTCTAAAGTTTGGGCTGAATGGTCCGAAATATGCAAATGATGAACTGTGGCCTTATTTTTGTTATTAAAGTTGATTGCTATATTATCAATGCAAGTCTCCGAGCGAGCAGTTAAGCGTGTTGGTTGATCTATTTGTAATTCAAAGTTAAAACGTTTCAGCAGTCTTCGAAATTCCTTAGTTGTCTCGTGATTAGATTTTTTTAGGTCAATATTAAAATCACCGCATATAATTATTTTTCTTTTATATTTTAAAGTGAGCTTATTAAGTAGATGTTCTAATTTAAGAAAAAAAATGTCAATATCAGCACAAGGGATTCTATATACACACAGCAAAATAACATTGTGGCTTTTTATACTTACGCCGCAGCATTCGAATAAATTTTCCTGACATATATCATTTATCCAATGTAGTGTTTCAAATTCTAAACTATAACAAAGCATAATGCAGGTACCACCTCTTTCTTTTTTTTTGCGTGAATAAATAGCTGCCAAAGTGTAACCATCAAGCATTAAGTTAGTTTCTCCACCTATTCTAATAAAGTGTTCGGTTAGACAAATTGCAGCGATTGGTGATTTTTTCCTACTGAAGTCGTTTACTATTATATTTAAAGTATCTAGCTTATTCAAGATACCCGCAACATTTTGATGGAAGATTAAAAAGCCGTTAGATGCGAAAGGAATGGTTTTTTGCTAATTTACTTTGTACAGGTGATATGGATTCGCTTACGGGGGAGATATATCGACTAGGATTTTTATCTAATGGTGTAGCAATTGAGCGGTTCGTTTCTTCTATCGCAATAATTAATTCGCTTGCATCTCGAAAAATTGTTCTCATACCCCGATTGTTCACGCGACCCGAGTGTTTTAGAAACATACTAGTGTCATATACCAGATTTCTATTACAGTCTAAAATGTAGGTATATTCAAACCTCATAACATCAAGGTATAGCAGCCGGTTAAAGGTTTCCACTCTGTGATTATACATACTAGCATAATAACCACAATTAAACGTTGGCAAACATATTATTATATTTGTGTGCATAAGTTCTTGGATACTTTCTTTGATATAAGTCACAAGACCTGCATAATTTTGGGAACTTCTAAAGTCATTTTCGCCTATAAATATCAAACAGTAATCATACACAGTGTGTCTAGCTAACTTATATTTAACTTTTTTTAAAAGGTCTCTCACACCTACACCTGGGAAAAGATAATGACAGATTTCGTAAGTGTCACCTAAAAAGTGGTCAGCAATTGGGTACATTCTATTACTTTTATTCGAACTTAACATACAAATTTTATTTCTTTTTCTGTCGGTAATATTGGGTGATGGTGATGAAGCCGTAGTTGACATTTTATCTACTAATGGAACAGGTTTATTCGGTGGTAGCAAGGGCGCAGGTGAAGGTTTTTCAACAGGAACAATATGATTCGGTGGTGGTGGTAGCAGTGAGGGCGAGGTTTTTTCCTCTGGATCACGCTCATTTTCTGATGGTGGTAAAGATGATGAATGAGGCAAATTTTTCACTGGAAGACTGCTGGGCATGCGACTTTGACTTGGGCTCATAACAGAACCTTTGAAGCAGGCGTTGACTGTAGATAAGTTCAAATCTTGGTGGCTGTCATGGCACGCGATGTCATTCCCGCTAGGTGTAAAACTTAATTTAGATTTGTCCATTCTCCTTTTTTTTTTATTTGTATTTCTACCTATGGAATCCGACCCACAAATATGTGTTAATTTATTGATCTTACTAACGTAGTCCTCCAACGTAGATTTTAATGCAGTATTTTCAGACAAAAGATTTTCAATTTCTTGTTCCGCACTAGTTAGCTTTACTTGAAGGTCGCTTATTCTGTCGTTCATTTCTTTGAGTTTATCATGCAGGCTTTCACCGATTTCCGGACAGCTCCTGTTCAGTTTATTGTCTAGCGATGATGATAATGACAGTAGTGAAGAGTCACTGTCTTCTGAGTCAGAAAGCGAGTCGAACGAGTTTTTCGTCTGGACATTAATTATGTATTTCTTGCGTAAAGTAACATTTCTGCTAGACGGAGACGGTGACTTATCATTAGAGAATGGTATCGGTTTACATTTACAAACTCGACATGTCCAGATCTCTCTGCGTTCTTGGGTCATAATATTATAAAATCGCTTTTCAGAAACATTAGCGCATGATAAATCATAAGTGTTGAAACAGGAAGAACACTTTAAATATTCTCTGTTATTTATTTCCTTGTTGCATTTTGCACATTGAACTGACTGAGTATCTGCCATGATTTACTTTTAACAAATTATGTCAGACAATTTCCTTTACTATGCAAGTTATAATCAGTTCTTAAAACATAATAAGTATACAGCATTTGTCGCATATTAGAGCCATGTGTGCTACATAAGTTAAGTTAAAATAAAAGCTCGTATTCCTTATCTGTTTAAATCAGGTAGCCGTTTGTGTCGTCAACGTAGTTCACCGCAGCCAGCGCTTCGTGCATACGCAAACGCTGCAAAGCGCTGCTGCACCCGCGCCGTTCAGTCGACCGCCAAGGCCGCAAGCGCTGCAGCCGCTGCAGGTGCGTCGTCCAGCTACCCGCCGACCGAATCCGAAGGCCGAACGCGATAACGTCTTGCTAATTCTTAACGATCACTTAAAATTTCACTTTTTAATATTGTCATAACTTTTCAATAGAACGTTTTTTGGAAAATCTAATTTCACTTTTGAAATGTTTTAGATTTCAGCTTCACAGTAGTGTATAACAAATCTCAAAACTTGCAACTTTTCTATTTAAAAAGACTAATATATGCCTAGAACAGTATTAAGCGTTGTTGGCGCGCGCGCGTTCGCTACCCTCCGTTTAAAGTTAGGACGGACGGACCGACATCGAAGGCTTAGTAAAAGAATATAGGCTCTCCAATTACCCATTCATAATAATATCGAAAGTAAAAAATGAGTGTCAGCCGCATGCTTTGATCCCTATCTTCCCCGCGCCCCTGGCGACAGGCGTGAATATGACGGCTGATGGTTATCAGATCAAAAAGAACTGTATTGGTGGTTCTATCGAAAGAACTAAGAGCTAAATAGATAAAAAACCCCCGATGATCGAAATTGAATCACCAAAACTCATTTCATAGAATGTTTTACTTCGCCGAATGTTCATTTCATCGACAGACATGTGCAGGAGTTATAATTTTTTGGTCGTCACAGGTCTAACCCAACCTAACCTACCCCATGCTTAAGATAACCTAAAAACAATAAGGTTACAGTAGAAATAAGCTTTAGATGAAATTAAATTCAATGAGATGATACATGCGATCAAATGTGTGTCAGTGTTATAATGGAGACTCCTAGTTTTGGAATCGATATTTCTTACACGACTCCAGCGATTTTTATGAAACCTACCAATACCAATGCCGATTAAACTAGCTTTCTTTTTAAAAATAATGCGTCCGAATCAGTCCATCCTATTGGTCGCCACAGACGAACACAGATACGTTAAACTTATAACAACACCCCTCTTTTTGTATTGTAACACGTTAAAAGTCATTGTCATCATACAAAATGTTTCAATTTCCTCGTAAGTCCAGCAAATTACTTCAATCACTATGCGTCCTGCTCAGTACGGTACTAACCTGAGTGCGTATCGTGCCTGCGTCTCTATACCTACTAGACGTGTAAAATTCAAATCGTATTTGACCTGTTGTAGTATTGTTTTTAACGCTACTGTCAAGTAAATAGTACTTTGACAAAACGATACAGCAGGACCTCTATTCTGGCCGGTAAAGACCATATCGTCTTAAACTTGCTGTCGCATTGTCGAAGTTTTGATAGCTCTTATTTACTTGATAGTAATGGCGGCTGAGTTAAAAACAATGGCATAATAGGTCAAAGACGATTTGGTTTCCACCCGGCATCCGTCACCTTCTGACAGGTAAATAAGTACACGTGTCAAAAAGTGACGGATGCTTTATCCACAGTTGACACGCGATATAGACGCAGCCAAACTAGGCCCGCAGGGGCCCATTTCACGTACGCTTGTAACTTAAATAAAAAAAAAAAAAAAAAAAAAACCTGGAACCGCCGCTTCCACCACGGCTATTGCTCCAATTCCCAGACATAATTTAAGATGACTTTAACTTGTGCCTATTACAAGTCGAAGTATCTTTTTAATGCATATTGTTGAAAAGAGATTTCCCCTTGTAATACAAACTACAAGCGTTCGAGAAACAATAAAGGCCCTGGTCGTTTCTTGTTACCCCTATGTGGGGCACGGACTTGTGAAGCTATGTAGTTCGTCGTGTCCCGTATATGGGGCACTGGACTATGAAGGTGTTAATTAATGGGCAAAAACTACATAACATTATGGCGACCCCCAGCGATTCCATTTGGAAGCTAATACGATGCCACATGTATACACAACTTTCCTCTCTCAAAACTACAATCCTATAAAAGGCTCCACTGATTCATAAAATTTGATTTGTAATCCTAAATCTGTCAAAAACGTCTGAATATCTTTGAAGTCTTTGTTACTAACAGTCAAAAATTTAAGGTAGTCTATGGAATAGAGTGGATGCGTCTTTGGTGGTAATTTTACTGGTAATGTAATAATAATAAAGCACTTTTATTTATTATCTTGAGTACCTATTATGTTACCCACTAAAGAAAAGAAATAAAAAAATAAACATATAAAATATCAAACACCTTTTGTTCAATGAAAATAAACTTTTCGCTCCAGTCAACCTATTCAGAAAAGATTGTTTGACATTTGTATGGGTTTTGTTCATAAAGTTTGCTTTCAGGATGAATAAACTTGACTTATGATTTTTCAAGCATTCTATTCTCATTTTCCTTATAGGTTGAGGGAAATAAAGTACCTACTTATGTGTCGCTTATTAACAAAATTAGTTTTATCTTAGCTGATTCATTCGCTACGCTTAGAGTTCTACAATAGATTCCTCACATCACTCCAGATCCAAAAAACTAACTATGGAATAGTTTATGCCAAGCTTTGTCACTTTCTGTCAGATGCAAATGTCACAATTACAGATAATGAAAAAGCATGGCATAAACTATTCCAAGCTTACTCCACGTTTATAAGTAAGGGGCAAAAAGTATAAGTATCTAGTATAACCTTCATCGATTCCTTATTCCCTTACCAAAAGTTCTAATATTTATTCCCAACACGGATAGATTAGGTTACGGTTTTGAGTGGCATGGCAAAATTAAAATTTCAAACCGTAGTAACCAACGGATCCGTCTACTGGGTAAAACCATATTGCTTTTCGATTTATCTCCTCCTCCTGTGGTAAACAAAAGCTATCATATACGTTGACAATACGATAACGTGAATGTCATGTCCAAAGCAATACGGTTGTACCGAATAGAATAGACCCATACATAGAATATATGTTTTTTTTTTTTATATTCATTTTGATATTTATTGGGAACGAGCATTAGTTGTTTTGTCAGTTTAGTTAGTAAACATCGCACCCCCCAATCTGGTGTTATTTTCTGATTAGTGTTACTTTTTTTTCGATACATTTCCAATTCAAACAACCAGGCGACCATAAGCATGAAGCATCTAACGGCTATTCTGTCCACAGTAACAACGGAAAGCCTGTTCTCGACGTCACTGTCCGCTTTCGGCGTGCCGACACCACCGCCCAATTCTCCGCTGCAACTTGACCTGCTCAACTGCTCGCAGCGACTGTTGTTGGCAGACAAGTAAGTTTGTACAGCTACCTATTATTCTTGACTTGAAGATTTCATTTGCAACGTTGAAAAATAACCATGTTTTCTTCTAGGGACCCGAATAAAATGGATGACGCCAAACTCGGCAAACAGTGCATCCCGGACAACCTTTGCTGCCCTGATCAACGGCAACTCTTAGAAGGCATCAGCGTCATGCAGCCGCTTACTATAAAGACGGAGCAGGCCAAGCGGTCTTGCAATACTTGTCTTACAAATTCACCGAAAAAGGCGAGTCTTGATTTACTATTACTATGTTATTTCATAGTTTCCGCAAAAACTCTTTTCACTTCTTCTATTCGGAAAAAAATTGTCTCTAACAAAAGAGGAGAGATCAATGAAACCAATCAATCTGGCTATATTAGTGACATTGAGCTTCATACTCCTCATATACCTTCATTCCTAGCAGATTGTAACTGACTCATTTCTATGCAGATTATCCACACCGATGGCGGGTGCAGCCGCACAAACCCGGTGACGTGGCTCGGTGTGGCGGGCCAAAACTTGCAGGTCCAAGTGAAACGCGAACCGCAACACATGCACATGTCGGAGCTGGTCGCCGTCAAGCTGGAGCAGGCCTCGCCCGGTACCAAGCCCGAGCAGTCTGCACACATCCCTAACTCGATGAATAACGGTTAGTGTGCTATGAACCCCTGGTACAAGTTAGATACAACTGCGGGGCAGGTGAAGGACGAACCGCAATAGGAATCACACAATGCATGAACTGAGTTTTATCTACGTTCCAGGCATTCGATATTTGAATCTCACTGAGGGCTGGTTAAGTACGAGTATAATGAAAATTACGTCTCCGTTCCTTTTGTTGCATGAAACTTAGATGGTGTAGAAGGTCGAAGCTTGGATTACAGATTATACAGTCCCACGTCAAGTCTGCTTAAATTTCTTAAGTGATAGTCTAAGAGCCCACGACACTAAACCTAGTCCGGTAAGACTACCCTTGACTTATTTATATAGTATACATATCATCTGGTAGTCTTGTCTTATCGAACTATAGTGCCCGTGCGTTAAGAAGTTAATCCTGACACCTGTCATTTCAGTACAAATTATAACCCCAACCCCAAGGATAGGTACTGCGATGACAGCTGTCAGAATTGACTTCTTAACGGCCGGGCACTATACGTTTAGTGTCTTATGCTGCACTATGAAGTCTGTAAAACCTAAATAAATATTTCTAAATCTGAAAATGTTGTGTCTTGTGTCATGTTCATTTTTTTAAATAGATATTTTAAAAGTTCTTTAGTTAAAAACTGAATTAAGAATAACTTGCCCTTGCCGGGTTAAATAAATTTCATACACCGTCGAATACCTACTACGAATGACTGACAGAACAATAAACACTCACTTTGACCGAATGATGCAGGCAAGGTTGTTTGCATTGCAAACTGACGTTACGTATTTTAGGATAGTTTTAATACTGTTCTGTTCCTGCTAAATTATTCTATACTTGGAGTGCTAAGTGCCTAATAATCTTTATAAAGATATTGTTTATGTCGTACCATTCGATTTTGTCACGTGTGTTCAAATTCCCCCGTCAACGTCTCGAGCTTTCAATTAATTCATACTAGAATATAGAACATCTAAATTTACTTCCAACATTTCTAATCCCCTGGTAGACGGCGAATGATAGTATGCGAGACGGCGATGTGTTTGAGGGAGTGTGCACAAACAAGCGTGCCTTGTCCCTTACGCACGTATCTTATGGTTGTATGTCTGTTTCGCGGGATGATATTGGTTGTGTTAAGCGTTCCACACACCACACACCTATACAAGAGTTACTACGCGTTGAGGTAGTTTGTAATGGTAGTTTAGAAAAATATTGAAGGATAATTCATAGTATATAAATTGTACGCATACCAGAAACACTCATTGAATAATAACTCTATCAAAATACTGTATCAATTTGGGGAAAAAAATGATAACATTAATTTTAGCATGGATTAGTGGTGTCATTAACTTATTACCTAAAGCCATACTTTTAGTATTTAATTTTAACGTAACATTTTAAAGAAATGAATTCGAATGGAGTTCCGAATAAGGAAATTGCAATATTTTTTGTCACTTCACAGATGAGTGGCTGTATAAGTGATTGTAGAACGAAACAGTTTTTTTGGATTACAGCAAACCATTTTTTTACCTGTACCTATTAATTTATTACTCATATTTACAGTAAGAAAATAACCATTGCGCTGTAAGAAACGCGCACATTCAATTTCTGTCAAGTTTTTTGACCACACTTTCGTGCGCGGTTCAGTTGCTTTCGTTACAGTATAAACGTTAGTATTGTGTTGTGCCATGTTAAAAAACCGCCAAGTGCTAGTCGGACTCCCACACAAAGGCGCCACCACTACGCAATATGATTGTATAAGATCGATAAAATACATCTAGCGTTTTTTGTATGGGGATTTGCTGTAATTTTTAACATAATATTTTTATTATTTGTTCTTATAGTAAAACTGGGAGGGGCGTCAATAAGGTCTCATTGGCACCCTTTGGGTACCGAACCTTAATAAAAACGACCATAAATTACTTGGAAGATCATAATTTATAAATTGTAAAATGTTAAGATTTCAAGGCGATTGTTAGTTTAGCATTAATATCAACTAAATGTGACTTTGGCACGAAAATCTCTACTGCATGATCAAAAACTTCATCAAAATCCAATGTGTCCAAATTTTGTATGTACTTACTCTAAAGCGGAGAACTTGTTGCTACTTTTCGACTTAATCAACAAATCTGCTCACAGATGCCGCGTTAGCATGGGCTGAAATTTGATGATGTAAATGATACATACAATATTATGGTGATATTGTATCATTTACATTATCAAATTTCACCCCATGCTAACAACGGCACAGGTTCACAATTGACTCGCAAGATTTGAACTATACAGTAGATACATACTAACTAGACAAACAAGCATAAGATTATAAAACTCTTGTTAAAACATAATACATTTCATTATATATTTTTAAAATATTCGGTTCAAGTAAAGGCATGATTGAGACAAGACATTAGTGCTTTGGGACTTGGCGTCAATATTAATTTCACTAGCTAGCCCAACAAATGTCACGGAAGAAGGACGCGGGTTTTATTTTTAATGTATTTTTTGACGTGTGCTTTTATGCAATAAATATTTTGATTTGGTCTTAACATCGAGTCTCATTAATTCCAGCATGCATGCCCTGGGTATATACGATGGTTTGGATTTGATTTTAGTCTTCTTTTGCGCAGGTTCAATTCCTGTGGGCATTGCGGTGGCGCGTCAACGCGTAGGCGATGCCGGTCTACTCGCGGCTTTGTCTCACAAGGACGCCCAACATCGGCTGCACGACCTAGGTAAGTGAACCTCTTGGGACATTCGTGGAGCCTGGTAGTTTTGAGATTTTGGCTACGTCTTCGGCGTGTTCTTTTTGCCTCAAAAAGCTACTAAGTAAGTAAATAAGAATTATCATAACGTTGACAATACTGTTAACGTTACATGTCAAAAGCAATATGGTTTTACCGAGTAGAATAGAGCCTCGTGCTCAACACCTTATGAGACAGTGATAGACGCTGCTATATGTAAGAAAGAGATATCTGGTTGCTAACAATACAGTGCCCAATGTAGGTAAGATTAATCCTTCAAACTTGGACTTGAGAAGGCATGATAAAAGTTACTTCATCAACTTAGGTCAAAGATTGTAGGTAGACTTTATATTTTTGCGTCCAATATAATATCCCTCTCAGCTCAGCATTGAAACGCTTTAGTACCTCGTTAATTTTAATTAGGATTTAAATAAGCTCAAACATTTTAAAAATTATAGTTAAGAAATACTTATAAAATGACATGTTTACTGACGACAAATAGGTTATCCGTAGTAAGGTAGTAAAAATATAGCACTTCATCATCACTACATAGTATAAAACAAAGTCGCTTCCCGCTGTCTGTCCCTATGTATGCTTAGATCTTTAAAACCACGCAACGGATTTCGATGCGGTTTTTTTTAGTAGATAGAGTGATTCAAGAGGAAGGTTTTTATGTATAATAAATTTTGTTTTATGTACGTGTGTTATAGAAAACTCAAAAAAACCGAAGCGAAGCGAGGGCGGGTCGCTAGTATAAAATAAAATTGGCATAAACTACGAGTAATATACACTTCTAAACTAAATTTACCGATCACGTCGTCTTAAGACATGCAACTCGGTAAATCTAATGCATCTCGGGAATTCTAGAATTTCTGATCCTAATTGTGGAAATATTTGAGTTCAAGCGCGGCCCCCTAGGATCTCAAAGCATTCCTAATATGAACCGCGACTCGCTTGGCGTTCTAGCACGGGCATTTTAGGAAATAGTTACCGCTCTAGTTAATTCGTTAGTAGCATTCAAGCAAATTATGATAAGCTCAAAATAGCTTGGTTACTAGGTATGTTTAGAGAGCAATTGAGAAACGATTTTTTTGTATAGCAAATACTGGTTAGTCAAACGATCACAGTATCTCTTCTACGCCTTTATATACCGGTGTCCCGCGGCTCTGCCACATGAAGGGAAAATACCTTAAATATGGTCCGTAGGAGACTTTGCTATTTAGAAACTTTATTTTATAATAAGTAAATAATATTGCATTCAGAGATTTAAAAAATAATAATCAGTTTTTGCATGTATTTTACATACTAATAAATTTTCTAGTAACTTGAATGTAAAATTTCATATTGTTCCTTTATTTTTAGATACAATGTTACTTGGAGGGAATTATTTCTTATCATTTACCCTTTTGAATGGGATCATAATTTTTTTTTATATATTTGATCTGTTCGATTCCCAGGTGAGGCAAGCAGTTTTTCAAAAACCTTTGAATGCAGTCTAACTTACTTTTTAAAATAAAATAATCTCTTCATAAAGCAACATCCTCTAACTACAATATTTAAGGTACTTCCCCTTCATTTCATGTTGCATAGCTGTGGGACGCCCTGTATACTATGTGATATGCGTATACATTATCGTACTACGTCACTCTGTATGCTATGTTTAGTCGTAGCTCCAAACGGCTCTGCGAGCCTGGTAGTTGACTGATATTTTGTCCGGTTAGCCTCGCAGCTCCAATGCGTTTGATACGATACCTGTACTACACACATACACACATATACAGGTAAGCAGTATCTAGCACGCACAAAACTCGTGTCGCTGTATAACGGTAAGCTATAATAACATCTCTCTATAGAGTCTGCTAGCCTGGTACCACTATGTATTTACTACGATGCGCTTAATAGAAAAAAAGTAACTATATTTGAAAGAAAATCGGTAAAATATAAATTTAATTGCAGATACAGGCTGCTTTGTTTTAATGCAAAATATTTTTTTCAAGATTCATTCAGAAATGTTTGTTTGATTGTTATTGACATTTTATTTTATAAGAATTTAAATAACTATCTATTAACTATATATTGTGTATGTTTTCATAGGAAAGTTTTCGAATCTTTTAATAAGAATTATTAGGGTTTTTACTAGCGATTTTCCGTACTGACGTGTATGATAATGAAATTTGCTATTCATTTTCACGTTATTGCACTATTACACAATTCGGCCTTAAATGACCATTGTAGTGATCAATCAAATTTGTGTATCAAGTGCTATAAATTGGTTTTGATGCTAGGCCTAGAAAATGCTATAAACAAATAATAAAGTAGGTATCTATTGGTATTATTAGTGGGATCAAACTGGAATCTTTATGATGATATCAATGTCTTAAATAAAATGATGAAATTGATGACGTATCGATGGAATCACTAAATTAGGTTCACCTTGAGCGAAAATCAAATGCAAACGTTTGGAATAAATAGTAAATCAGCAGTGAGGTTTAATTGATTGCGCGTTCGAATCGAAATCGCGCGGTTATCGCTTCGATCACGCGACTGTCTTGAAATATGACCGAATGGCCATTGTGTCAATACGAAACTAGACGATGTTAAAGTAAACAGTGTTGTTTATTCGAGTTTTTCCTCGATTTGGAACGTTGAGCTTTTATATATTAATATTATAGATGTGTTATTTAATTTAGTATGGATCGACTACAAAAGTCGCGTTTGGGTGACTTTCCCGGACAAAATTACCTACGTTTAATTAAAGTTAGGAGATACAATTGATTTTTAATATTTATCCTATGTATAATATCTTGACTATCACGCATCGGGGTGTTTTTATCAAAAAGTGTACCCAATTAAGGACAGAAATTAAGGAACTTCAGTCAGTTTTGTGACGAAAGTGAGCCGCATACAATGCGGCCGTCAATATATAGCTAATTTTCGTCACAAAACTGACAAAGTTAAAGTTCCTTAATTTCAGTCCTTAATTGGGTACACTTTTTAGTGAAAACGCCCATCGACACCATATGGGGTGCGATTCTCTTAAGCGCATCACTCGTTCACCAACGCAGTTTATATTACCCGCCGAGTTTAAGTTGTCCCGTCAGAACGTACAAAACACATTTTAGCGCGTGCATTTCAATTAGGTAGCAGGACGATGGAAGCTATCTGAAAGAATCTATGCTATCAGACACAGATAAATACGTGTGATAAGCTAATCATTTTATTGTTTTCAGAAATTCGCCCTGTTACTATTACAAACAAACTGAATCGATTAGGTATAAAGTGCAGATTATAATTTCAGAACCTTATAAAATATTGACGAAAGTAACGGCAAACCGCAGCCCCGTTAGGCCTCCGGCGATTATCTTTTCATCGAACGATGCAGGCTACCGTTTCGTCACGCGGTCATGCCAGTTTTCGAACTCACTTCTACTGTTTTGTGATAGTTCTTTTTTGTTGACTTGCGGTATGGTAATCGATTTGGATTGAACGACGGAGTGCAATTTCCTTTATTGATTTGCAATTGATCGACTCAAATAGTGCGATCAAAGTTTTTCTATTATAGTGCTCACAAAAAAGTAAAATAGGTAATCGCTTTGATATGCTTAGGTCGTGTTGGTTTTTATGAATAGGACTGAGAATAAAACGGGAATAGGGGATAAAATAAATAGGTAAATATCAGGCGACGATGTCATAACTTTACTTTTACCTTTACTTTGAAGAACTATACTTATGTGCTATTAAAAGTTTAAAAAATTGTGGTTTGAACATGTGGTTTTACTAATTAGCTTCTTGTAAGACTCTTGGAAAATTTGCAAAAAATCTGTTTATTTATAGCAGCGCAGTGTTGGAAGGTACCTATTTATGTTTTGCGGTTTTCCTGCATGCGGGTTATTTCCACTGGAAACCATAGACCTCAATGATCAAAGTCAAACGCGCAAATGCCTTTTAATGTAGATTGCCACTGACAGTAACACGTATAACTTACTAAATCAAATGTACACTAACTATTGAATGACAAGAGTAAATAAATGCATATCGCCCGAGCAGCATAACTTACTATGTAGATAGATGACTTTGGCTTTCACTAATGACTTCTATAGTCTATACTTTTAGGTATTTCAAAAAATTAAAACAATCCAAACCACGTGACATTGTTAAATTGCATATCAAAACTGTATTATTGCACTTTGACATATCAGTGTTCTGCTTCTATTGGCTGACGAACTATACGAGTATCACGTAGTAGTTTTGTTTACATTATTTTAAATAGATACCTAAAAGTATACCTACAGTATAGTCTAGTACAATACCGAGCATGAAGCAAATCGTTATTAGTGAGGTATAATTTCAACACTCAATTATGATTTAAAAAAAAATGAAGACGACCAAATAATTCAATCTTATCCATGCTGTATAAACAAACACAACTAGCGTCTAATCGTTGTTCTTCGTAGAAGGGCTCAATCTACACGAAGTTACACAAGTTATGCGTCATTTTAACATTTAACTAACGGTTCTAAAGTCCAAAGTCAAAGTTGCCACACTAAGCCAGCATATAATTTACAACATATAAGTATATACCTGCAAGTGCCTTTGTACATGAGATTTACGACGCCAAAGCGCGCTCGCATCCGACAATTATATGCAAATCAGGTATATAAAGCAACCAGCGTATCTCGAACCTTATACCCCTTGAACTTCCATAGATCTAGGAGCTCTATGACACGCTGGTGCATTATTATACATAGGTGTGTGTGCATGTTGTAGGTCCGTCCGTAATTATTGCTATCAGCTATATTAATTTTGATATTATCAGAATTTAGCATTGTTCGCGTTTAGTTAATTTTATTAACTGCTTTGTGATTTATTACAGTTAATTATGGGTAGTTTTAAATGAATTAACGTTTGTATATGTATAGTTATGGTTACTGTAATCTGTTAAAGGTCTTCCTGTCCTGTCGGTCTGTTTAGTCATACAGTTTATTATAGCGCAACGATTACAAATAGTTATACACCTACCATACCTAACCTATTGTCTATACTTTTAAGTATTTAAAAAATGTAAACATTTCCAAACCACGTGACATTGTTAAACAGCCAATCAAAACTGTTTTATCGAACTTTGACGTAGGACGACTTTGAACTATATCACGTGGTTGTTTTGTTTACATTTTTTTAAATGCCTAAAAGTGTAGACTATAGACATAAATAAACTTGGCTCCTCGTTGACTAATTTAACATTATTATCTCGCACGTATTTTTTGCATCACGCTGTATATAACCTTCAAAGTAAACAACAATTTATTTGCCACTAGCAATAAAAAATGACAAGAAGTGCAAAAAAGTTGGATTACTAATCAATTCCTAGGCCGTACAAGGGTTGCTTCCTGTCACGACCACGGTTGTTATTACGACCACAATCAATTAAGGGGCAGGTGGTTGGGTTATTATAACCGAGTTCTTGCCGCCAGAGGGCGCGAGCTATTCAGCATGTGCTATCCGCTCGTTTATCTTGAAAGCCCGGGGCTTAAGGCTGTGACTTGCAATCTTGCAAGTTTGCTACTCTTGCATGCATGGAAGACTGATGATTCTGGAGAGATTTACGATAGACGTCTATGAAATATCAAATATCTTTGAATATATCGATTTTCTGTCACTTCCTGTCAGATGCAAATGTCACAATTACAGATAAGGACAAAGCATGGCATAAACTATTCTAAGCTTATTCCACGTTTATAAGTAAGGGGTAAGGGAAAAACGTTAAAGCTAATTGACGTGTCCGTTTTGTATAAAAAGATTAACGCGGTTGGTTATAATTGGAACTAAGTAGGTACATAATATTTATGCTTATTAGGATAAGATTAATTATTTATGTAATAACTAAGTAAAGCTAGTTCAATCTTCAAATAAATGTATATGGTGCTATTGTTGTTAGTGTCGCATTCCGTAAAATATTAGAAGCTATACTCGAAAATCTAATTAAAGACCAAAATCTGACAGTTCCCATTATTTATTTCGTTATTTTAACATTATTTTCATGAAAATATGAATGAGAACTCGCGTAACCAGTAATATTAGGGTAAGTTTTATTGATAAAAGTACCTACACTTAAACCAAAATGCAGTAATCACAGCGAATGTGCGCCCGTTGAGGTTAGGATTTTGGTCTTAAATTAGATTTTCGAGTATAGAAGTAACTAGCGACCCGCCCTCGCTTCGCTTCGGTTTATGTGAGTTTTCCGTAATACCCGTACGTAAAACAAAGTTTATTATACATGAAAACCTTCCTCTTGAATTATCCTATCTATTAAAAAAAACCGCATCAAAATCCGTTGCGTAGTTTTAAAGATCTAAGCATACATAGGGACAGACAGCGGGAAGCGACTTTGTTTTATAATATGTAGTGATGATAAAGACTGTAGACGTAAGTGGAGGGCAAAAGTTAGTAGATATTTAAAATCAGTAAATTCCAATTAAAGCGAAGTTAAGAAATGACTCCTACCACATTTAATTTGTACTCCCAACTCGCGACTTGCAGTTTGCAAAAGCCTTGCATCACTTATTGCATTTATAATGCTGCAGCACGCGAAGACGCTATCAGCAGCGGTTGCGTGGACGCATACTTACTGCACATTACGGTACGATGAAAAAGTAGAACAGGTTTTTTTTTTATTAGTTACTTTATGCGACACCAGTGTGAGAGACGCCTTAGGCACAGATACAAAGTCTTCATGACAGGATATCCGGTCTAGGGAGTTTATTGATTATTGGCTTCGTTTAATTAATTATATAATTACCGTAGTAAGGATTCAAGGATCATCAATGTTTATGTTCACATAATAACTATTAACGTTTCATGGTATCTTTCCTTTTTTTTTGACAAGAATAACCTTTTAACCTTTCCTTTTTTTTCTTACCAATATATACGATTGTGCTGTTCAGTGTTTGTGTGCATAATAAACATCGAGTGCAACACGATGTTTAATAAAATTGGCAAAAACGAAAAAATACTTTCCAACACACTCAATCAAAATTAAGAGATTTATGGGGTGTAAATTGGCTTGATCACTGAGACCGCGCATGATGAATCCCATATGAAATTAATATTGATATCTCTTCGCGTTGGATTTATTCCAGAATTAAAATGTCATTAATAACGATTCATATCGATAATAATTTGCCGGTTTCATTATTAGACGACCTGTCCTCAAAATAACAGGTGCATTTATAAATAACCTCGATTCATATAATCCGATAATATAAAACTAAAAGACGGGGTTCGTATCAGCAGCGAATCAAATAAGTTAATAAAAACTGAGTTAACGTGCAGCCATCTCCCTCTTACGCGTCCCATCGCAGATAAGATCGCGAAAGCGCGAACGCACACAAATTTATTTACTTGCAAAAACGCACACACCGGGCCAATTACATGCTAATCAGAGTTTACAATTACAATAAATTGCCTGTGGTCGCTTTACTTTAACGGCACTTCATGAATTTTCACGCGGTTAAAAAAATTAATGTCTTGTCGGTTTTTAGAACACGCTGTGTGTGCGTGAAGCTACTTTCGAAAATAGTTAACGTTCGTGTTTTGGTATGTCGTCGAACGTTGTGCTTACTTGGTTTACTTTTTATTTTTATAAATTAATGTTCGTTCTATCTTCTGTCCCTGATTTTGTTTGCATAAGATCAGTAATTGGGTTAAACCTCACATTTCTTTGACCATCCCACGCTATATTTTGTTATATTTGGAGATACAATACAAGAAAGAAGTAACAAACAGATAACTCACAATCTTTTGCAGTTTTAATATTAGTGTAGTAGCAAGGAGCAGTTTAACACTTGAATAATTATAATTCACGAAAATAGAGACTTCTTCGCATATTATTTATTACATATTATGTATAGGAACCTAGTACAAAATAGTCGATTCCCGTCGTGTATTTCAAAATAAACAACGGATTTTAATACGGTATCAATAGATAGAGTGATTCAAGAGAAAGGGTTTTATGTATAAAATATAAAGGTACGCATACCTATTACAAATCTAAGAAACGAATAGGTAAACTACGAACAAAGTCATCAATGTCAAAGACTTGAAATAGTTATTATAACACTTGTAACCACTATATGAAGTTTAATTTCCCATGCGATTGACAAGATAATTATATTATAACATAATATCAATTAAGTATGTTTCTAATTGGATCTAATTGGCAATATGGATCGCACCATTGCTATCACTAGTATCACTACAGGCATTCCAGTTTTTTATGCGTGTCTTAGTTTTGTTTCTAACTGGCAACATGCCCTCGCTTCGCTTCGGTTTATTTACTACACGTAATAAACCTTCCGTGAAAAAATATCTAACTGATGGTGAAAACCGCATTAAAATCCGTTGCGTGGTTTAGAAGTTAACCGATATACCTATACAGACAGGCAGACGGACGCGAAAAGTGACCATGTAAAGATAAAGAACATGCTTAACACCTATTAACTTCTCTAATCTTTTCGCTCTGCAATTATTACAGCAACACTATATTACTATAATAGAGTAAGGAATGAAAAAGTCAGAGAGAAATGTTGAATAAAAGAAGACGTAGTGACTGAGATTGAAAACGGGCATGCTTCGATGGTTCGGTCATTTGGAAAGGATGGATGAAAGAAGATTGACGAAAGAGATATACAGATCGAAAGTACAGTGGACGGGTCGGAAGGGGCCGCCCTAGGCGTATTTTTTCGAGTAAAATCGGAGAAATACTGGAAAAGGGCCGAATCTTAAGTACCCGAAACCGACGTGCGTGCATGACTCGATGTATGAATGTGGAAGATGCGAAAGAAATTTGTCAAAATCGTAGCAAGTGGAAAGAAGTGGTGCCTACCACTCTGGGAAACAGGCGTGATTTAATGTATGTATGTATGTATGTATGTATGTATGTATGTATGTATGTAATAAAATGGCTAGCAAAGCAATATAGCAGCGCTAATCAACTCTGCACTGAGATCATCCTTTAGTTTGCTTTTCTCAGACTTCTCGTCTTGAAACTATTTTCATCTCCTGCGTCCCTCTGCGCTCCTGGTCTCTAATAACTGATATTTAGTTGTAGTGCGCCCACGATGGGCGACTGGAATATTTGTAATCTCGCCGCGCCGTCACAAACATTTGGCGAGCTTCCCGCGACGTAGGGCTGTCCACTTTCGCCGCAATAATGTTATTTGCTCCTAATATATTTTACTTTATAAAAAACTAGCGACCCGCCCTCGCTTCGCTTCGGTTTATTTGAGTTTTCTATAACACACGTACATAAAACAAAAGTTATTATACATAAAAACCTTCCTCTTGAATCACTCTATCTACTAAAAAAAACCGCATCAAAATCCGTTGCGTAATTTTAAAGATCTAAGCATACATAGGGACAGACAGCGGGAAGCGACTTTGTTTTATACTATGTAGTGATAAAGACCCTTAACGCGGCGCCTGTATGTTTTTTCTTATTTAATGCAAAACAGTCGTATAATTAAAGCGTTGTGCCGATTTCAGATTTATAATGAGCGTTTCTATGGTAATATAATAACAGTTGAAATAAACTCACTTAAGTATCGTTATTCCCAAGGTTTTATTATAATGAATAGAAATGCGTAGGTACAAATACCCAAAGATCCTTTGTTAACATAAATCGATCGATGTAAAATTTGGTACAGCTTGGTGAGGGAACAGACATAGGGTACTGTTTATTGTAAACACATGTGCGTGGCTGAGTATGATCAAAGTGATAGTAGACAACATATACCAGGCGTATTGCGTCGCGGTCTACTCTGTGTTCGTTATCAATTAAAAAACACGTAATGTTATATTTATTATCTTCCTCCTTATATATAAATAATTTGTATACCTACATATAAATAATTGTAGACGTTATAATAGTTGTAATGAACGATGATATGATAATATGTCAAAAGCTTGGTTACAGAATATTGATCTTACATTTGACATACCGAATGAAAGAGAGAACCGCGTAAAAGTGAACTCTACGAAGAAGAACTTAGTTTGTACCTATGTAACAGTGCATAGTTGCATTAATAAAATTAGTTAGTGAAATATGTTATACTCCCTACATTATTTGAGTTTCACTCTCACTTTCAATGTTCCGAAATATCTGAACCACAGCCCTGTGCTATCGGGATGCAATAGAATCTCCCCCGCCACCCGCCGAGCGACCCTAGCAGAGCTGGGGTCGAGTCGCGCATCGCCTGCCAGCTATGCTCCCCTGGTACAAGCCGTGACGTTTCTATCCGACCATTTTTGCACCTACGAAACCAATTTTGTTTTATTTAAAGTAGAGTTTGGTTACCCAGCGATTTTATTTAATTTTATAATGTAGGTAGGCACATCTTATCTTCAGCGTGGGTGGGAATTCTCTTATTTATTTACATCCTGTTGCCAATTTAATGGTGACAAAAAGCGTATTTCATTTTTGAAATGACTGTACTCAAATTTCGATTTATGTTTTCCGCTTTCCTGTGTTTTCAACAACCACGTAAACAAGTAGGCTACTACTTGATTCAATTTGTTGAATTGAAATCTCAAAGTAGAAAACAGAAATTCAGTAAGTACCTACTTACTTTTATTTACCGATTTTTGAGAGATTTATGTCAGATTCAGATACTTACTCGTAACTAAAAATTACAGCTCCATTTATTCCCATAATATAAAAGCATTCGCAGTTCGCACCGAACATAAAACCGGCCAAATTCAAGCCTAAATAAATTACACACTGAGGGTTGTGTAAGTACTTGTTTAAATTTACTAATATTTTCGAAATAATAAGTAAAAAAATTATGGAGGGCAGGGGCATAGTCGTCTGACAGTTAGACTCAATCGGGACAAGAAGGTTGGTGCTATAAGGTTCCTATGTTTACGAAACCCTAAACAGCCTCTATCCCCTAATTAAAAGCAGGTTAAATTCTTCGATAAAAGCTAATGGATTTTCAATATTACTGGCCAGTTTCGCACTATACGGCTTTAAAATTAAGATTGATTTTAGCCTGATATTTACTATTTCAATTTAAGGGTGCCAGCCACTACAGGGGTAGCGACCCTAGTTTGAATAAAATGCTGTTGACTCTGCTATTACAGACAGACGCATGTTGACATTTATTTGCATTGTAAATAGGAGGTATTCTTTGTTGAGGGTTTTTTGTAACTAATGTTTACACTTAGTTGAACACTTCACTAAGTTTATAATGAGGAAGGTTGGGGTTCTATGCTTGTTAAAACCATAGTAATGAGAAGGGTTATAATTTTCTTTTGCGATTTTTATCTTGTCTTTGTTTCATACTTGCCCTAACGTCATTTTATAACGTTTTATTTTAAACAAGCCGATCTCGTCTTTGTTGCGCTGAAAATAAGAATAGATTTAAGTAAGACCAATTAACGTTCGTTACCTAAAAAGGAAATTCGAGTCCTAGATAGGAGGGTTAAGGTCGAAATTGGCTGAGGTTCTTTTAAATGGGGTTCTGTTTCCAAATTAATTGGTGTTCACAGCTCTGCTCTTAGGTGGATACCATTCATACTTGCCTCCCTACACGAGATTCCTTTTAACCGGAGTATTCTTCCCTCCTACTGACGCAGTAATAACGTAAAAAAACAAATGCGAACCTACTCTTATAATCTTACTCGGGTTTCGAGATTCGTTATCGTAATATCGAATTACCGATAGCGATTTCGTTCCCAGTCGTTCGATTAACATTAAATACCGGTTGGCGGCGAGTCGGCCGGCTGTCAGAGCCAACCGAGTCGCGTCTCGTCTCGATCTATTTTACGCCACTCGCGCCACGGCGACGCAGCTAATTCTAGAATAGGGACGCTATTAACTGGCCTAGATTTCTAGCGTGGAAAATAAAATAGTAAACGACTACTTATTTGTTTACGCCTGTTTGATGAATGAAGAAATAAAAATCAATGGACTAACTACCAGTTTTACTTTAACTTTTGCGGGAAAACTTCAGAGCTTTTTGCAGTTTGTTCGGAAAATCGTCGTTGCCCATTCGGGTCATTCGGCGTCGGATAAACCCTTTTCTTCAGCGCGCGTGATACTAGGCTCGCAGCGAGTACGAGGAGGTGTAGCGAGCGACCGACGCGCGGCTAGCGTGAGCTCGAGCGAGACGGACTTATACGTGGAATGCTAAAGTTGGAGCGTAATGCCGCGGTGAAGGTCAACTGATAGAGAGCATAGTGTATTTGTGAAGACAGAGGCATTTCAAGCAAAGCGACTCCTAGTAGCTATGTCAGTTCAGTGGCAATGTTTTATTATTTGACAGGCACCGAAATCAACGTTATTTTATTTTACAATGATTTATTAACGTTGATTGATGACTCCTTGTAACTGTAAAAATTTAATGGGAATTCAAATTTGTTTTACCGTCATTTTTAAATGATGGAGCAGCTTATTAATAATAATTGCGAAGTATTTTGAAATCACATGATATTATTTTAGTTTGTTTAAATTTCGTTTTATTTCTTCTTGTTTGTTTCTTCTGTATTGAACACTACTCTGTGCGTTACCCAATGTCTGAGAGGGAAAGCGTTCTACGTCTAAGCGAGAGGTATGAGTAGCACGTGCTCCTTTCATAATACTCTTTTTGCCTCCTCGCGCCGCTGCCGCTCCGATATTACATCTCATTGTGGGAATTTGTTTCGTGAGAAGAAATAGCTGTTTTCTTCTTTTTACGTTTTGTTTTAAACTTTTATGCTAATCCGTTTTTTTACTTTGTTAATTATAAATAAGAATAATAAGAATATATATAGGTAAGTTATCTAATTAGGTAAGTTAAAGTAAATGTACTTTACCAAATTGAAATTGAGTTCCATGCGGTGCACGAAATAGGAATTAAACTAGCTTTACCAAGAGACAGCTGGAATTCATAGGTTTTTTCCTAGAATAGGTATGTGTCAGTATTTAAGTACTTGTATTAAGTCTTAATATCTAAGGGCCACTTGCACGCAGAATTTAACCCTGGGTTAAGGCACTAACTCGAGTTAGTAGACGTCAGATTCATACAAAACTGTCATTTTAACTCGAGTTAGTGTCTTAACCCAGGGTTAAACTTTTCGTGCAAGTGGCCCTAAGTAATAAGAATATGTTGCTCTCAGGAAATGGTAAAATATGTTAAGCAGGTATAAAACTTTCAAATGAACAAGACGAACTCGAAGCACCCACAAACGAAACAGTAGGTACTCAAAACATCTTATCTTAAATATTACAAATTTTAAAGTTAAATAAAAACAAACGAGTTGAAAAACGTCATCCATAAGTGCGCCAAGCAAAAAATAAAAAATAATGCCTTAGATTATTCGGTAACCGGTTGGAACCGGTCAGGCGGTGGGTCAGCTGGTCAAGACACACGATACGAATAATCCTACGTGTAGATATAGATAGCTATAAATACTATAGCTAAAGAAAACTTACGCTTGTACGATTAAGGTTTTTAAGGTTTACCTTTCAGTCAGCCCTATTGCAGTATCCTGACAATGACAGGTGACAGGTGACATTTCAGACATGGCGCAGCTTAAATTAAACCCAGTGATGTTTGTTACGTGTCATTTGTTAATATGGACAAATAACAGGCATCGTATGTTTTTATATAATAAAAAAAGAACAGCACCCGTTAATTGTACTTACGAGGAAGCAGAATAAACCAGAGGCCTTATTCTACTTCGTCTCTACACGTATTGCTATCGTATTGTATTGAACTCTGATTGGTCACGTAAATAAGAGCTATCACAAAATCACAATATCGTAACAGGGTAAACAAACTCTTAAAAAAAAACGAAAACGTTCCTACAGACCTTGACCTTACAGACCTAGTATATTTTATAATGACTATAAAATATTCATAAATGGGGTGAGAAACGTTATGGCCCGGAGCTAAATTAGTATGGAACATATTCGACAGCTGTACGATTTCATTTAATTGTAATCCTTTGAAGTCATATCAATTTCAGTCCTCATTAATTCGGTAACTGTAAGTACGACGAGGCTACTAACATTGATTTTAAAATGGGTTCTTTATACTGTCATATGCTTAAATGGGAGAATCCCTAGCATCGTTTGTCCTAACACATCGTTTGTCCGAATATTCATTTGCCCTAAACTAAACTGGTTTTCATATGAGTCAGGCAACTCTTTAAAGTTTTCCAATTATATCTGCGGTTTGGTTAGGTTACGGTTGTACCTACAGCACTAAAAAGTAATAAAATTTAAGCGAAAATGGCTTTAGGACATCTGACAATTAGGGATTCCATAGAGGGACCCGGTTTAAATGGTATGTTATGGACTATGATTAAAAAAATCCTTCTGCTTGTTAATCTAATCCTTGCCTTGACGTGTAAAAGAGCCCTGAACTATTTCTATTTCTATTTCTGAGGCCCTAGCCAAGATGCATTACGCTAATAATAATTACGGAATAAATTTTTATTTAATTTCGATTATGGTTTTTTTACTCGATCGCTGCAGGTTAGTGTGGTTAGTAGCCACGTCAAAATAATCAATGTACCTATAAAAATGCTAGCAAGCTAGAAAAACGGACATCATTGCATAAAAGATAAAAAAAGATGTTTATTCAGTAAGTAGGCCGCACGGGCACTTTTACACGTCAACAATCTACCAGCGCTTCGCAAGAGACCACTGCTGAGAAGAAACGCCGCAAGAAACTCAACAAAGATAACAAAGAGATCATACATAGGTAATAAAGTTCATAACAAAATGAGTATTTTCTTCTGCGTTTTCCAACTATACCTACTATCAATACGGTATCCTCGGTGCGCGAGTCTGACTCGCACTAAACCGGTTTTTTTTAATACTATACGAGCACATTATTACATGAAAAAAAAAACGAGTCAACTCAACACATCTGGCCGACACAGTTACGGAAGTGAACAGATGGAATTGGCCAATAGTTTGTTTGTTTGGAACTGGTTCCCAATAAGACTTGCTTTTCTCTACTCCGTTTTAGTGTAGATGTAGAAGTCATTCGTCGTTATACCCTGGGGAAACTATAAAATTTTCAAAATTAAAAAGTCAGTCTTCAAATGATAACAACTGTGAAAACAACAAACACACGCTTTTGCCTTCCTTATAATAATACTAGCTTCTGCCCGCGACTTCGTCCGCGAAGAACTAATTATTCGGCCATCCCATGTTGCGGGCGATATCGATTATCGAAAGCTAACAATTTTTTCTGATGTCAAAGTAGATATTTTAGTTTTAATTGACTTCACGGCTGTATACACATTGACATAACTTTAAACCTATTAAACGTGCAATTTATTGTTATCATTAGTTCATTTAATCATGCATAAACTTAACGATCGCATTAATGATGCTTTATGTTCAAGAAATATAAGAATGACTGTAAGGTGTTCTCTAGGAGCCCTTAAAAATTGTCTATTCAAAACGACATTCACTAATTTGCAGAGTTACATGAATTAGAGTAGGTGCCAATTAAAAATTCTGTGTACATTGCGTAACTTACAATACCCATAAGTACCTATAAACTCGTAGACTTTGTAATGTATGCCGCTTTGTCGACTATCATACTGTTAGGTTTGCGAAACAGGCAGTAGGCGGCTAAAGCATGCTTTCCTGAAAGATATCTATTCATTTTGTTCACTCATTCCCAAATACCAGAATCCCAATATACCAAACTAATCTCTTTATAAATATCTTCCAGTTTCTCATATTGGGTAAGGATAATATCTAATATTCAATAAACTAAGGAGGTGGCGGGATAATTTGGACGCGTTTCAAAGCGACATGGCGGAAGTATGCAATTAGCAGCGAAGAATGGCGAAAAAAAGGGGAGGCCTTTGCCCTCCTGTGGGACTCTAACACAGGCTAAAAAAAGAACTTAATCCAAATGTTTAAGCTTACGCCTACGTTTCCACCAGAGCTGTGCGAGGCAGCGAAGCGGTGTTGCGAGGAAAAATCCACCAATAGGATTATTTTGAGTAACTATCCTATTGGTGGATTTTCCTCGCAACACCGCTTCCATTTCGTGAGAAAAGAGGTTTTATTATAAAAGTTTAGTCAAGTAGCTGGTTATTTACTACAGTCATGTTCTCCTAAACATTCTTAATGTTTGCAAACTTTATTTAACTCGAACGTAGTGCAGTTGCAAAGCTACGATAAACTGCATCGGCTCGCTTCCTCATTGCATATGCAATCGGCAAAAGCGCACCCTTCCTACGTGCGCGCAAAAAACGTGGCCTTTGCGATAAAACTCCTGCATTATTTTTTGTAAGCAACCTCTACCTTCTTGGTTACCTACTCGTATTTCTTGTGATAGGGTGAAGTTTCCTCATAATTTAACTTTTTCTAACATGTGTCTGTTTAAAAGTTTTATAGGTAGACTACTTATTATGAGTTCGTTGGAGCACATTTTACTAATTATCGCTTGACGTGAAGTAGAGTGAAATCCATTTACGGTGGAATATTAATATAATTATGAAGCTGAATATTTCCATACAAAATGCGATAACGTTTCGCTCTCTCGTCTTTGTAGATAGTAGTGACCTCAAAATACAACTGGTTATTCTAAAATCAACTTTAATACAACTTCTATGAGATTGTAACAAAACTAAAAAGTATTTTGAGTTGATACTGTTTTGATCTATCAGTGCAAATATTGTGTCAAACTAGGTATGTCCGTTATCCATTCCAAGAAAATATTTCTTGGAAAAAACAAACAAAATAAATGAACTTGATTTAGGGGCGAGTTCAATTTGTAGATATGGTTTTTTTTTTGACAACAGAGTACTGATTCTCTGAACAACGACGGTCGGACGGATGGACGAGTGTATGTCCAATCCAAGCGGCGAGTTTAAGTACCTGGTCCCGTCAGTGCGAACAAAACATATTTTAGCGTGTGCATTTTTAATTTAACAGCATGGTTTCTGCCGATGGATCGAACGTATAACGCTGCTTAATTGAAAATCACGCGCTAAAATGTGTTTTGTTCGCTCTGACGGGACTACCCTACCTACGTGAACTTAGGTGTACAGTAAAGGAAATTGATTCCTAGACCATTTTGGACTAAGTATGTTATAGTGACGTAATAAATCAAAACGTAAGAGACTTCTTATGATTTTATTTACTTACAGTGTCACTGCTATAGTCCAAAGTGGTATAAGAATCAATTTCCTTTACTGTACACCACCAACTCCAACCAACTACCATTTGCCTTGGTAGAGTTAGAATCATAGTGGTTACCTATCGCTGTTACACTCTCACTGCTGAAATATTTCTTTGTTGTCACTCTTGTTTCATACAAACGGACATATGAATAACATGAAGAAAAAGTACCTAATTAATTATGAGTTAGATACGATACATTTTCTCTTAGTTGAAATGAAAAAAATGATAAAAATGGTAATAGTTGTATCAACGAAACTTGTAAACTGGATGGTATCTACATCATGGGAAAGCGTAGGGACGGAAATACAAATATGTTTCTCGCTCTATAGTATAAATGCATCTCTTACGCTATACGCCATCGTGAATAGGGGCCATAACAACGGGGTAAGTGCGACAAATCATGTATTTTCTAGGAGATATTTTTGGTATGATGCACTTGCCCCAGCTTAGGTACCTTATCTAAGTTGACCTATCATCTATCGTATTGTAAAACTCGTATGGAATCAAGACTCACGATCTGCAATACCTTAAGCTATAGATTTTAAGAGTGTTGCTTCAAATGACTATTGCAACTGACATTGCGTCCCTCACAGCATAAGGAACGTGTGCGCATATATTTACGTTCTAAATCATTACTGCCTAAGCCTTACCGCATTAACCCATTAGAATTTAGGAATACTTATGTATGAACTTACCTGAGTCTTTTAAGTTCTATAATGAAACAATTATTCATTTCAAAACTGGCTGAGGAGCTCGCTAGTTCATCTTATGGGCTGTAAATTTGGCACATCCTTAAAAAGAAAAATAAACTAAGCAGTGCTAGTGTCCTCAGGGTTGGCAATGCATTTGAAGTTTTAGGATTGCATCTTGAGATCGTAAACTTATTAAAATTCAAATGTCTATGGATCTCTGATCCCACTTAGGAACCACCAGATAGCGCTCCTTGCCATAAAAAATGTTAACCTTTTGTTCTTCTGATAATAATAGGTAGATAATATCATAACATGGTAGCGTCATCTCGGTAACTAGTATGATCATGAAGGTAATACGGCCGTTGGAACTCCTCAATGGGTTATAGTATAGTATAGCAGGTAACTACCTATCTTATTATTACATCGATCGTTGGACTTGTTCAATTTGTATTAATACAGTAATAGCAAGAAAGCGGTCATAGGGTTACGCGTTAAATTTAATATTTAAATGTATAATTTAGACCTAGGGTAAAGTCACCAGTCTTCATCCAGAGACCTCTTGTCGGCCTCAGCCTATACATTGTATGAGTGGGAAGAGTACGAAAGTAGTTCCCACTCTTTGCTTTCATACTAATTATAAGGTCGACTACCTACTTACTGGTCTCTGACTGACCACTGGTGACTTTACCCTACTAAACTTATATGTTAAACGACATTTATTTTAGCTTTATTTTAGATATATCATATGGAGTTGATATGTTGTACCCCACAATATACTTACCCTATTTACCACCACAATACGGTAGACAAGACAGATCACCCCAAGTGGATTGTTTTATACTTATCTACTTAGATTAGATAGGAGGTAGATATCTTTTATCTATAGGTATACCTACCTAAGAGTGTTGTGAAATTATGATAAGTGACACCTTGGTTTATGTATTACCTACTATTACATTACGCCTAATTGTGTTCACTATCCGATGTATATCTAAACAAGATTTATTTATTTCACGTCATTGACGTCATCAGTCAAAAGACGATCACCACCATACAGGACATTACGCCCCCTAAATCACACCTCTTTACAAATAACTCTTAATTAAATAAGTAACCAATCATTACGAGTATAGGTAATTAGATTGTTCATACGTGCATAACACGATTCGTTTTCAGCTGGACCGGCGTCATTCTGTCATTCGGATGGCACGCAGGCGGCCATGACGGTGTTGTGCGATGAGCGCCCCGCCCCGCTGGCGTGGCCGGCCCCGCCTGGGCCGCCCCCCGCTCCCCTTTGGCAGTACCCCGGTAAGTGAACCACACCTCCTCAGAACTCCTGCTCGCCTGGTAACTACGCGCCAACTGCATTGCGAGACCGCTGTAACAGCGCCGAATCCGCCTATTCGAAGGTCCCTGTTGAGTCATGCTGCTTTGGTAGCGGCATTGCAACTGAATTTGCCCGGTCAATAGCTGTTGACATTCCATCCGGCCTTTGCTAGGTAACCCAACCGAGTTAAAATACTCACTTTGCCTTTGCAATATCTTTTGAACGTGGCTGAGTTCGAACGCGGCAGGTTAATGACGACGCGTTTGCGCGGTGCTTTGGCGCCTCGCGTGAACTCCTTCGAAGTTTTTTAATTGTTTCTTCATTCTTTGAATTCTTAATTGTTTTGATGTTTTTATTAACGTAATCCGACGCTCATTTATTATGGACGCGTTCTTTATAAATCTTTGGCGTTTTCTTTTTCTTTTGGCATACCTTTACATAATAAGGCATAGCCTAAATGATTAAGAAAAAAAACTGTAGGTAATAAGGATAATATTAACTTGAAAAAATTAAGATCCATCTATGTCTTTAATTTTACTTACTATTATTAGGTATATTTTTGCGTTAACTTTTCATACGATGAAAGCTTATCAAATTGATAAATTTATGAAACGAATCTTTAAATCTGTTATAGGGTTGCACTCTATGAGCATTATCGATACTTTACCAGCTAGGAAGCGTTCTGTAGTTATCGTCCCAATTTCCCGAATGTAAAATTTAAAATAATTTTAGGGTTATGCTTTTGTAGTGTGAAATCACTTGGTTTTCGTATTCTAATTTTATAGGCACCTTGGATTCTTTATTATTACTAAATGCCTTTGATTGGTATAGCAATAAACTACCTGTATTAGTTGGAATCGTAAATATGCCGCTGCTAATCCTTTCTGTTCTATTACTGGATGTGCAAAAGACATGGATGCGGTGTAATGTGGATGTGGCTGGATGTCCAACGGCTGATGAACCAGAATTTATTAAGATTAAAACACGAAGTTCTGGTGTAAAAAGGACCTCTGATGCTGGCATTTTTCCTGCTTAAATACAAATAACGGGTTAAAGGGACAAGACATTAAACATTTTGAATATCTCAGCTAAAAGTCTGCAAGTCTGATTTAGGTGCCAAAATTATTCAACCCTAGAAGGGTATCTATATATCTATCAGAGGAAAGTATCAGAATTTATATACATGTGCGCCAATCACTAATAGCCTTTAGGGCTCACTAGGAATTAGAGAGAGAGAGTCAGGTTCGGGTGTTTTAGTATCGTCAGGTTCTGGTTTTCTAGTATCGTCAGGTTCTGGTTTTCTAGTATCGTCAGGTTCTAGTTTTCTAGTGTTGGGCTTGGTAGGTACAACACGGTTGGATTTCCTTCACTTTATATTCAAAGTCGGTTAATAGGATAGAGGAGGCGGCTCTAACTTGAAACGAAACCAGGATGCACCATCAACAGGCAAAGCGAAGCGATTCATTCGCAACGGACTACCTAGGTAGAAATATTGCTTAGCTTACGAGTTGGAATAGAGAAGGATCAGAGTTTGAGAAAGTTTCCCGCACAAAGGCGTTCGTTGAGTTACTTATTGGCAAATAGTTACCTATTCGAGATTTAGTTATTTTTGATATTTAGCATGAGAATATCGAGATGTTCTTAAAAATTGGTTAAGGTGTCAAGAGTTATTTCATTAGATATCAGTCATGTAGAGACTTGTGTGAGGTTCTCAGTTCTAAGTTTTTTTAAACTATCCAAGGATATGGACTTGATGAAATATTTGTCGCTACTTTTAACAATAGGTAGGTATCAACATCAAAATGTACGTAGATATCTTTAAACATCGTTCGTGCGATCTGTCCTTTTATCTCGATACGATCAATAATGAAATGACTAAAAATAAAGAAAACTATCGAACAATTAAAATGACCCGCGAAACAAATTGGTCAAAATGAGGTACCTATATCTAATCGTCTGTATTTTTTTTAGTCTGTTTCATTAGACGTGATTTTACCAGTATGTAGATAGGTAAAGTGTTTCAAACTGCTCAAGTTATATCTCTTACTATTAGTTGATTTTAAATAGTCACCTAAATTGAGATGAGAATACACCTAGGTATACCTTGTTGATTAAACATAGGTAAAGTTTGAAGCTCATAAACGTATTGATTATAAGCATACCCTTTTTTTGTAAAAAATACCTACGTACTATACTATGTCTAATGTCTACGTCTTTGAACTATTCCACTTATTTGAAAATTATGAACTACCTCACTATATCTATTAACAAAAGTAACCACAAAGTTTTGTTCTTCCACTTGACTTATCATTCTTATTAATGAAGGAAAATCAAAAGCTACAGTTGATCGAAATAGTGAGGCCCGTAAAGAACGATGAAATTTCTAATTATTATCTGTTCACATTTATTGCATTGGTTGCAAAAATACGAGCATTTGTAAGTTGGTGGTAAGGTTTTTGTGGTCGAATGTTGCTGGCTCAGCTTTCAAGTAAAGACACGATGACGTAGGTATAATCTGACATTATCTTGATTGACCTCTAATACGGCTGCCTCAAACCACATCCATAACCCTGAGAACTTTTTGTGAAGTAATCTCTATAAATTAAAAAGCCGATCCACTTAAAAAATGCATTGAAGTTAATATATTTTTTAATGCCAACGCCCGCATCCGCTCGAAGCGCTTCACACGCGGGAACCCTGTCACTTCCCTACCATAAATAATCATCCGAAAAAAAACCATTAAAACGCATGTTATCGATAACCGACACGGGCCAACCCTATCACTCCTTTATCCGCCTTTTCTGCACCGCCCACTTTCTCGTGTCGACCAATCGGGGCTCACCGCGCCTTCCAAGGCGGAGTCGCGTGGTACGCCTCAAGCGTTTTAGTGTTGTGAATTAGTTTTTTCTGTTTATGTTTCACTGGTGGCGAACGGTATGGTTATCATGGCGATTACCGCTGTTTTGGCCGTTACGTTTTGGAATTGACAGGTCACGCGAATTTTTTGCTGTTGCTATGTAAAAAAATAGCTTTTTAGGCGTTCAAGAGAAGTGAGTGACGTAAACAAAGCCATGAAATTTTTAATGCTTACATACAATACATGGAATATGACTTCCGTCAAGGTGCTCTGGCATTATTAAGTAGGTATTGTAGATTAATGATTCCTACTATAATGATCTTGATGAAGTTCGATCTGCAAATATTTAGGTAGGTACGAGGGTGCATTGAAAAGTTCTGAGCCTAAGGTTGTATATAATAAAAAAAAAACAAATAAATACTGGCAGGTAAAAGTGCCATATTTAGTCGCCATTATGCACTATCTTTTGTTTTTTTCTTGTCACAATTTTGCATTTTATGCTGGAACTGCTACATAAGGTCACTGATTTTTCAAGTAATGGATAAAATTGAGCACCGTTCTGTCATAAAATATTTGCAAAAGAAGGGGTTAACACCAAAACAAATATTTGAAGATATGAACAAAACATTAGGGCAATCTGCTCCATCGTATGCTACCATAAAAAGATGGGTAGCTGATTTCAAACGTGGCCGGGAGACTGTTCAAGACGAGCCTAGGAGTGGGCGGCCGTTGACGCCTACTACGGATGAAAATGTCAATAAAATATTAGATGCGATAATGAAGGATAGGCGATTGAAGATTGTGGAGATAGCGGAAGCAATGGGTATTTCTTATGAGCGGGCACAGAACATCATCACCGATGTTCTTGGATTTTCTAAGGTGTCAGCCAGGTGGGTGCCTAGACTGCTTTCAGTCGAGAACAAACGAGTACTGGTTACAATTTCCCAAGATTGTTTGGACATGTTTCAACGTGACCCCGAAGATTTTCTCAATCGTTTTATAACTATGGACGAGACATGGGTCCACCACAGTACACCAGAATCGAAAGAACAATCCAGGCAATGGAAAAGACCAGGTTCACCACCACCCAAAAAACCCAAGGTCATTTTGTCAGCTAATAAGGTAATGGCCTCGGTTTTCTGGGATTGCAGGGGGGTTATCATGATAGACTATCTCGAAAAGGGCAAAACAATAAATTCAGAGTACTATTGTGCTCTTTTACGTCGTCTGCGAGAGGAAATTAAAATAAAGAGACCTGGAATGCTGTCGAAAAAAGTATTGTTTCACCAAGACAACGCTCGCGTTCACACTTCGGCGAAATCAATGGCACAAATACATGATTGTGGATTTGAAGTGCTGCCGCATCCCCCTTACTCGCCGGATCTAGCTCCTTCCGATTATCATCTCTTCCCAAACCTCAAAAAACACTTGGGAGGACAAAGATTTTCGACTAATATGGAGGTACAAGAAGCAGTAGACTCATATTTTAACGACCTCAGAGATTCTTTTTTTTTTGATGGGATAATGAAGTTGGAGGCGAGGTGGACTAAGTGCATTGACCTTCATGGAGACTATGTCGAAAAATAAAATTGTTATAAAAAGTGAGCCAGTTAGTTTTTTTTACCAGGCTCAGAACTTTTCAATCCACCCTCGTATCTACTAGTTCATACAAAAGATTAATAATCATTGTTAAAATAATAATCAAAGTATTAAATTGAGTAGGTAACTTTTAACAAAAAAAACAAGTTCAAGTCAACTTTAGACAAATTAAAAATGACTTGTTGGAATTGTGTAGACATCTCCACGATAGTTTACCTATTCCAAACAGGTGGTTCTGTCTGACCTTTTTATTAACATCGCTCCTCCATCCTCCATGGGATCCTCTATCAATTAGCCTAATTACCCCCAACTGCTCGATACACTATAAATCATTTATGAAGTCCTGGTACGGCTGTTGTCAAAAACTGGAGTATTACGTATGCGGCGCGCCCGCTCGATTCTGAATCGATTAGAATTTCTATTGTCCTTTAATAACGAGAGCTTGGACTAAAGCATGTTGTTTTTTTAGTAAAAGTGAGTAAATAGAAACAAATCTAGGGAGACGTGTGACTTAGACACTAACTCCCTTACTTATAACCGTGAAATAAGCTTGGGATAGTTTATGCCATGCTTTGTCACTTTCTGTCAGATGCAAATGTCACCATTACAGATAAGGAAGGACAAAGCATGGTATAAACTATTCCAAGCTTATTCCACGTTTATAAGTAAGGGGGTAAATCGTTTTGATTCTAAACATACTTACTCGTATTCACTCAGGCATAGAGAGACATAAAAGAGTTCGGGTGATATCGTTAACCTTGTTTTAACACCAGCATAGGTAAATACTTCGATAAAATATTTATATTGACTTTTGTTCTGTTCTGTTCAAGATTAACCGACAAACACGAGACACATTATAGAGAAATTTACTCGTTTTTATTTTTAAACTTGTGTATGAAAATAGTCGCTATGAAAATAATTCATCGTCGACTCTACGAGACGTCCATAGATTTTAAATCGGGCGGTTTTTTTCTGGTAGCGTTTGTTGAGTCCGAACTTCGTTAGTTATCTGGCATTCACGTTTTGTTTTAAGATCGCTGATGATCGTTCGATATTCGAGTTTAATTTGTAAAATGCCACTATCGATATTATAAATAGGTACCTAAATACCTTGTTGTAAGTATTCCCACGGCAACTGTCATTCCGTCACGCGAGCGAGAGAGGAAGCGCAGACACAGCATACAAATAACACTCCGGGGCGGTCCACTGTGAACACATAGCTATACTCGTATTGTGCGCGCCATGCTAAGCAGCGGCCAGTGCAACTGCAATACATCTATTCAAGTCAATGTTGGTATTAACTTAAGTGAACCAACTATTTACAATGTCGCTAAAGGTGACGACACTTAAATGTCGATGTTTATCGGCAATATAACTTTTTTTTATCGTTAAAACGAGTCGTATTGGCGGCATGTTAGTTGGTGATGATCAACTTGATAAAACACTATACCTACTTGCTATTAAAAATTCTCCTGCAACATAGATGAGGTAGGTATATTTATCTTCTTGGTTAATCGTGACAAAAAAAAAAAAAAAAAAAAAAAAAAAATGCTAAAAAAAAAAAAAAAAAAAAAAAAATCGTGGAAAAAAAAATGCTGTGATCAGAACAAAGCATTTCACACTGGTATGAATGTGTTATTAAAAATGTACTCTTTTCCATTTCAGCTCAAATGCCAATGGACAGTATGGTCATGGGTGGAGTCGGTGTGGGCGGCGTGGGCTCCGTGGGCGGCGGCGTGGGCTCCGTGGGCGGGTTCCAGCTGGTTCGCGAGCCGACTTCAGGCGCGCTGTTGCTGTTGCCCGCGCCTCCCGACCTCCCCCACACCGTCGTCTGGGGTGGCATGGGTTACCCTTCTGCACCCCTGATACTCCCACCAGCGCCGCATCCATCACACCACTTACAACTTCTATCAGGCGATCTGCTCGCGTCTACTGCGACCCTGCAACATACTCACACGCATTCCACCAGGCTAGTTACCTTAGCCCCTGGTCCGGCTCCTCAGCAGCACAAACCTGACAACAGGAAGCCGATAATGCAACCTCTTATGACTCCTCACGCTCTGATCAAGATAGAAGCTGAACCACCTCAAGAAAAGCCATCAACATTCGCGCCCGAACCACCTCCAATTTTGACTACGCATCTGTACTACCAACCGGAGTTCGAGCAAGCCTGCCGCAGCCAGGCTACTTCGCCCGCTGCACCGCCGACTCCTCCCCCCGACAGCCAGGAGCCTCCGGCACACCGTGACGCCTCTAACCAGACCGATCACGTGGACGATGATGATGATTCGCCGAACCACGCCGATGAAGATGAAAGAGAGGTAGCGTGTGTTGGCGTCGCGCACATTCCTGAAGAACAGATGCATATGCCGATGCTGCACACTTCTAGGATAGATAGCGCTGAAGAATCCTCTTCTGAAGCTCTAGCGACATCAGCTGTTGTTGGAGCTGTAGAAAAGGCTATACACGCTATTGAAAGAGATGAAGCACTTGTTGATAGCTCCAGTAGCGCTTCTAATGAATTAGTGATCGACACTGCAAGCACTTCTCCTATCCCGCCTGCGCAGCAAACGCGGTCGATGGTAGACGTTAGCGGTTTGGAGCTTCTTTCTAACAGCATCGAGCAGTTCGAGAGGACCACCCCTGCCAGTATGCCAATTTTAGACAAGACTCCCCTGACAGTCGACACCAGAACTACTACAAATATTATGATCAAGTCGTCTCCCAAATCGCCGCCAAGGACAGACGCGGAACCGCTGAGGAGGTTCGAATTCCCGCCTGTTGAATCGAACACCGAACGGCCTAAACCGTCTCTTGATGGCCTTGGATTACTGTGCGCTCTAGCCGAGCAAAGATTCATGGAGGAGGTAGAAAGCCCTCCTACAAGTATTTCCACGTCTTCCCGTCCATTTATAAAGAGTGAACCTCTCTTAAGCCCCACGGAAAGAGTGCCAAGTGAAACGGCAGTTAAGAAATACAGACGAGATTCTTCAAGTGAGAGGAGGCGAAAGCGTAGTCGGGATAGGGAAGAAAGATTGCGGCATAAGATAGAGAAGATGCGGCGGTATAAACGCGATAAGGAGAAGGATGAGGGTCGTAATAGTGGTGGGGAGTTGGAGGCGAGTTTGCGTCGCGTAACTGCATGCTCGTGCGGTATGGCGTCATGCGCGCACCGCACCGCGCCCGTGCCGTGCGCGCGCGCGCTTGTCAGTGCCATGGAAGTAGACTTACGACACCGTTTACGCGACCTACAACGCCAGTGCGACGAAAAACGCGCACAACTCAACGCGCTCACCCCACCGCCCCCTGCCATATCCACCCCTCCGACCCCCACCACCCCCGCACCTTCCCCAGACTCTGATCGAGGCT
The DNA here is from genome assembly GCA_963966035.1 of Acleris laterana. NCBI lineage: Eukaryota > Metazoa > Arthropoda > Insecta > Lepidoptera > Tortricidae > Acleris > Acleris laterana. The sequence continues at coordinate 5,386,395 of OZ014445.1, read as the reverse complement.
CTTCTAAAAAGCGCAAAGTCGGTCGCCCCCGCAAAGTGTCAAGTCCCGATTCCACCGAAACTATAGTGGCGAAGAAACCCAAATCGAAGAGCAGTCTAGTTGGTTATTTGCTAGCTAAAGGCAAACTTAAAGGCGGCATCGTGTGCTCTAGAGGCGAGCCTTCTAGGGAGGATACTAACAGAACAAGCAAAGTGCGCCCGAAATTGAAAGCTGAACCGATTTTGAAAGTTTATTCCGAGGAGGATGATAACGAATGGTCGTTAAATAGATCGGCCAGTTCGTCCATGGAAAGCCTGAATGAAGTACGGCAAAAGAACCGTGAAAAGGTGGATAAGTTAGTGCGGAAACATTCTAGAGACGATATGCCTGAGTTGGAGTTCGCCATGCGTCGGGCGAGCGCATCGAGCGATAGTGAGAAAGAGCGGCGCCGGGCTAAGAAGCGTCGGAAGAGCTTAAAGTCTAAAGAACAAGAAGAAGTGAAGGTAGCAGCGACAGAGCCTGCACTTCCTGCAGTGTCTAAATGTACTTTGACTGAGGGCAAGTTGGACTCTTCGCCACGAGTGTTGACGGCAATGGGCGGTTTATTCTATGCCGGAAAACTGAGTGCCGTTACGGCTCCTGACGTATACGCTATTACTTTGGACGGGGAACGAGGCAACAAGCCGCACATACTGTCTAGAGAGGAGACATTGAGAGACGCTGTAAGTATTAAATACCACTTGTTTGTAGGGTAATTAAAGAAATAAATTGATATTTTCGGGAGCTCTTGGGAATCACAATCCTCCCACTTATCCTACTTGCATCTCAGTAGTAGTCAAAGAATTTGTAAAGCGCTATATTATATCTATGAAGAGCAGCGCCTATTTTCCTTCTCCGACTATTGATTGACCTAAACTAAGGCTTTCTTCGAACTATCAGTATTGCAAGATTGTTTTGTTACGATTGTCTAATATCGATCGACTTATTTTATAATTTTCAGATCCTGGAAGTGTCTCCATCTTCAGTATCAGAGCTGGCGTCAGGCACGCGTGTATGCGCGTACTGGTCTCAACAATACCGTTGCTTGTACCCTGGTACAGTGGCAGTGGCGTCTCCCGACCCTCATGATGACAAGTTTGTCGCAGTCGAGTTTGACGATGGCGACTCGGGTCGCATAGCCATCGAGGATATTAGGTTCCTTGAGCCAAACTATCCTGTTGTTGGTGAGTTGAGTCTTCACTCTTTATGCTTGCCTTGCAATATTTGTGTTGCCATGTGGTTTTGAACCGCTTGTTATTCATGTTACGTTATTACTTCTAACACAAATGAAATTATGTATTTTCCAGTGTACGAGAATCCACTATTCACCCTTGGCAAACGAAGAAGAAATACCAGTGTCAATAGCACGGAAGATAAAAAAGCAATTGCATCCACCAGCACAGAGAAAACCACAGAACCTATCAAAAACCGGAATGATGAGGGCGAGCGCCATAGAGACAGAAAGAAACTCAAGAAACACAGGAAGGAGAAAATAAAGCGCTTACAATCTTCCGAGGATGATCCCAACTTGGCAGATTATGTCAAAAAGAAAAAGAAGAAGCACAAGTGCTGCGAAGAGCACTGCAAGCATCGGCGGCATCATAAGAAGCATCACAGGAAACACAGGAAAAGGCACGATGGAAAAGAGACTAGTTCTTCTGGAGACGATCATCAGAAAAAGTCGTCTTCAGATTACAATGACTCTAATAAATCTAACGAGGACTCTGTAGATTCTAACGACAGATTGTCCACTTTGATTGCTGTGGAGAAATCACCTGATGATAAGATGAAGACGGTGATTAAAAAGGCGGTACTGACGAAGAACTTAGTTAAGACTGCGGTGTTGGACTTTAGTAATCTGGGTAAAATGACGACAAAGAAAGAAGAGGAGCCGAAAGACAATTTGAAAGACAGCGGAATTGGGTTGGAGGAAGAATTTACGGCTTCTACTAGTGATGTTGCTAAAAAGGTAAGTTACACTACTCAGGTAACGCATAGAATAGTTAAAGGAAAAGTGTTAACTGTTTGTGTGTGCAAAATACGAGTATTTTCTTTGATTAATTCCAATTCAACTATCAATAACGCATTATTTTCTAGTTCAATACAAGCGCTCTGAGTCGGCCGGTCCGCCAGTCGACTCTAGTCTACGTCATCTTTATCTATTTCTGATCGAGAGAAAAAATTTAGTAGTACTGCGAGTAGAAATACAAAACATATGATCTAGAGTTTTTAATGGAAAATGTATCCAAATCGTTCCAGAAGAGCAAGAAGCGCACAGTGTCATCCACTTCAACCTCCTCGGACGTGACGAGCGGGGGGGTGAGCAAGATGGCGGCGTTCCTGCCGGGCGGCGCGCTCTGGCGCTGGGCCGGCCAGCCCTACCGGCGCACGGCGCGCCCGCGCCACCGGAAGCTGTTCCACCGCTCCATTACCCGCGGGGACGAGACTCTGCATGTGAGTACAACGACATCTAAGTACACTTTCAGTGCCAGCAACTCGCGTGTCGGGTCCATTTCTATGGAAAGCAGAGCGCTTGGCTTATAATATATTAAAGGAAGAAACTCTGGGAGTTTAATGACTTATTTTTGTTCGCTTTGATTCGGGAGACGGTTGTTTCCCACATTTGTGTTTAGTCATAACGTCTTTATCAACATTTTTGTATCGCTGTGAACTTCTCAGATTTTTTTAAATAACTAACAAAATCTTGAATGTAACAGTTTCTTGAAAAACTGCGTTATGCTCATGACACAGTCCTTTTTATTACTTAACGGCATTTATTTGCCTTAAATATTTGCAATGACTAAATTACTGTCCCAAGATCGCAAGTACTTGCCAAACCTAAGGACTAACACGATATATTTTTTTTTACAACGGACAATATAAAAAAATACGTTTATTAGTTACCGAAAGTGTAATGTGTGTGTAGACGATTGTATGGGAAAACGTAATGATTTTACAAGCTTTTATTTAACTTGCAATGTATATTATGTACGGGTCACATCTTGCAAGTTAAATTTGAACAACTTCCTGGTTCTCGATGAATAGCAACATCGAGCTGGTCTGATGATGGAGACGTAGGGTGGCCATAGGAACTTCTAAATTACACATGACAAACCCATCGTATTAGGGCTCGTTAGATGGTCTTAGCCACTAGATGATGACGGAACAAAAAAAAAGCACATTCAGCAACAAAAAGATGTCCCAAAAATGAAATTATTGACAGAAACTTATCTAATTATATGACCATCTATGTATGTTCCATTGCTTATTAGTTTCTGTATGTTAGGTGGGCGAAGCGGCCGTGTTCCTGTCTACGGGCCGCGCGGACCGGCCGTACATCGGGCGCGTGGAGGCGCTCTGGGAGGCCCGCGGCGCCATGGCGGTGCGCGTGCGCTGGTTCTACCACCCCGAGGAGACGTGCCCGCCGCCCGCGCCGCTGCTTTACCCGGTAACAATCCTTCCTGATCCGTTCAACCCATATCTACCCACTGCAGGGTAGATTGTAACGACAATCTGCCTGATCCTTTTTTTTTTAAGAAAGAAAGACACACAAATAGATGAGTAAAAGAAAACCATCAATGTGACAAAAACAGCACGAAGTACATGTCCTCGCGGTAGTGAATCGGAGACTGGCTCAGCATTATGATGAGGCCTCAGACACCTACAGCGCTGATTTTCAGCCAGTACTGTTTCGGTGACTCACGGAACGCTGTACAATAGTATTTTTCGTAATCGTGTTATAATAGAGAGCTTTTTAGTCGAGTACCGTGTTTAGGCCACGAAGCTTGCTGAGTGGCCTAAGTAAGGTACGAGATTAAAAAGCTTAATTATGACACTATTGTGAACAATACTTTTTGTACGAGTTCATTAAAATTAATAATGTAAGTCATTAATACGAGTATATAAGAAAACTAAAAGTAGATTTTTGACAGATGATGCGACGCTGCTACGTTCCGAAACGACACAGATTGGCAATTTTGTATCGGATCGAGGCTCCTTAAACAAGGACACATAATATATGGAAATCCGAAGTTCTATTTTCAATTTTTTTTCGGTTGTCTAGAGCGTATCGAAATAGTTATTTCGGTTGTCTAGAGCGTATCGAAATAGTTATTTCGGTTGTTTCGGAAGTAACATCTAGACTATTCAACGATGAAAAGAGTGACGTTACAATATTCTCTATGAAATCGTAATACACACATTTTAATCGACGAGTACAAAAACATACTTTCACGCCGGAGGAATGCATTTACTCATACCTGGGGGACCCAAGGTGGTTATGTGGGAGTGGGACTCACCAATCGAGAGCCCCACCCACCACTAAAAACCCAACGATTCGCCCTCCACGCTGTTGTTGGCGAGGGCCGGAGGTTCTGAGGCCCTACTTTGAAAATCAAAGTTCGAAGTTACGTCATCTTCATCCCTGTCACTCGTCATACGAAACTAAATCGAGAGAAAGAGAACTTCGAACTTCGATTTTCATTGTAGGGCCTCTGCTTGCGCATTCGACGACGACCCTCACCGGCAGGCCCGCTTAGCATGGGCTTCGACATTAAAAGAGCTCCCTGGGAGAATTCAGGGCGTTCATAATGTGCTATGATCATCCATGTGTGTTCGTAGGTCATCAGCCCAACGAACTGATGGTCTGCCCACTGATTTATGAACCAAAGTTTGAACATAAAGTGCCATTGGTACGGAGAAAACCTTTAATAAATTGGTGACTGGAAATTTGGCCACTAATCTAATACCTTACGCACTGTAGCTTTTCTTAAGTGTGTAGGGTATTAAAAGAAATGAAATTGCATACTGATACTAAACTAATACCATTTTACAAATTAACTATAAGTTTGCAACGTAGAAAACACTGCTCATCGGCGACTTTTTTATTTTAAAAGATGGAAGTAGCAGCGACCCAAGCGAAGCTTACACAAATTTCTATTTTCACTAAATGGTTTCCAATCGATTTTCATTATTTTTCATTTGTAATTTCAGGGAGGCTTGTTCGAATCCCCGCACACCGACGAAAACGATGTGCAAACCATATCGCACAAGTGCGAGGTGCTGCCGCTGGCTCAATACAAGGAGCGCATGGGCGATGACCCGGCTCGCTACAGCTCTGTATACGACAACAACGATGTCTACTACCTGGCCGGCCACTACGACCCTACGCAACAAACCATGAAGATGGAACCTGACATACAATTCGCTGACAAAACCACTTAAGCTGCTATGATGCCCTGGTACCTTATTAACATCAATGACGACATTTAAGAAGATGTAGAGGTAAACGAAATTCGTAGTTACGTGTGCTCCTTCTCATTCATACAATTCCGTCTGTAGAGTGAGAAGGATGGCGCACCCGAAATTCCGAATTTCGTGATATCTAGTGAAAGTACCGGATGATAGCTGACGTTCGGCTGTTATTATGCCCTGGTACATTATTTGACTTTTGATGTCTGTTATGTATTAAGATCTCATAGTGCAATCAAACGGTATTGATCCGTGTTACCATTTGCTGACAAAAATACCTACTTAAGCTGCTATAACGCTGGTACCTTATTAACATCAATTACGATATTTAAGGAAACTAGGTACGGTCACGAGCGTTAATTTGGGACCCATTTCAAGAAAAATATGCTTGAAGTCGTCAATGTCATTAGAGATGTCAAGTCATTTGTAACTTTTAGAAAACTCAACCTTATTGTTGCAGAATGTCAGATTGACTTTGGACCTAAGGTGGGTACCAAATTAAATCTTGTGACTGTACTAGGGTTCTAGAAACGAAATTTGTAGTTACATGTACCCCTTCTCATTCATACAATTCCGTCTGTAGAGTGAGAAGGATGGCGCACCCGAAGTTTCGTATTTCTACTGAACCTAAAAGATGGAACCTGACGCACGTTCCTAAAGAAAAACATTTAGGCGGTTGATATGCCTTGGTATATTACTTAATTGTCGATGTCTGTTGTTTACAGAAATGTTATAAATATAGTGCAATCAAACGATCTTGATCTGTGTTACCATTCACTGGCAACAACGCTTAGCGGCTATGACAGCTCGACGGCCCGTTACCTTTCTTGACATCAATTTACGTGTGCCCCTTCTTATTCATACAATCCCGTATGTAGGGCAAGAAGGATGGTGCATCTGAAGTTTCGAATTTCGTGATTCCTAGTGAATCTACCCGATGGGATCTTACACGCATTCCCAAATAAAAACATCTAGGCTGTTGTAACGCCTTGTTACTTTACTTAATTGTCGATGTCTGTTATTTATGAAGATGTCATAGTGCAATCAAACGATCTTGATTCGTGTTTAGAATTAATTTCTCGGACACAATTGTGTTAGATGTTGAAGTACAGTTTTTGTCAATCTCGATGTTAGAGTTTCAGTAGACCCCAGTAAGCTCTTGAACTCTCCTGAAACGTTGCACGTAGCTTGAAAGACTTCCAGAGTCACTTATACAGGTCTTAAAGTACAATCTAGATTTTTGAGGCTCAAATTTGTGACATTTTTCAGATTTACCGTCCTCGTTTGAGACGTATAAAGAAGTATGACTCAGTATGTTAGTTACCCTTGTTACGTTAATAATTAGTGGTTTTCAATTCGGAATGTTGTTTCCTTGGGCCGAGTGTGAATGATAGGAGCGGGAACGGTTCGTGACAATATGAACTACTTGGATTGTTAATAGGTCAATAATATAGTGACCCGTTTGGTGATCGACGATATGTGATTTATTTTTTATACGTGTAACGCTGTCATCTCAGTGTATAGATATAGTTATATATGCTATTAGAATGTACGTACATTTCTCTTGAAGCGTCTGTTTTTAATTGCAATACTGTTTCAGCTAGTCCCTTATTTTATTCAAAATTATCCAGTGTCTGAGTGGGCGAGAGAATCCGCACCGCGGACTATTTGTTATATTATTGTTTTTCCCTATTTTATATTCTTGTTTGATAATTTTATATAGATCGAAGTATACTTTTATATCTGAATGGTGCTAGACGCTTGATATAATTCGTTTATGTTCGCTGTAGTTAAGTCTGTATATAATTATATAAGTTTACAAGATGAATACTATCATGTCTCCGCAATTTTATGATTGTCGGGTTGCTATCAAATTTGCCATTTACGTCAAAATTAACTTTCTATATTATTATGTAGTATGTATGGATGATTTCTAACTGGGCGATCCCTTTGTTTATATTTTATCCGTATCGTGTTGAAAGGGCTGAGGAGAGAGTGGGAGTATCTGTCTGGAACGACCAGGATAAGGTTAGGTAGGTTTTGTACGGAGTGGCCAAAAGTTTGTAAGAAAATGTTGGAAAGGAATCAGCCTTAAATGTAAAGAGTTATTCAGTAGGACCTTACTTACATTATTTACTTAGTGGCCAAACGAGTCGCGCTGATGCGTTCTCGTAGTTTCAATGATTCGTTCCGTGTGCGATGTACTTTTTCGTTATACTTTTATTTCTAAGTTTAATTTAAGTTACATTAAGACTTTATTTTTTCGTTAAATCTTTATATTCAAAATATATATAATGGATCATTGGAATCATAAATTTCACACGTATATTAATAATAATGAAAAACGAAAAGTTCGAATTTGGAAACAATATTGAGATAATAGTATTTTTATAACAGAATAAGGTAACGTTTTATTTTATGTGAAGCAAAGCTATTATACATAAGTACAAACTTGTTGATGGCGTGGCTGCTCGGCCCATCTGTCCCACTAACACGGCGTGGTAAGGTTCAGGGCAAACGGTCACCACTCAACTCCTTCCTGATTGGTCTGCTCGACCGTTATATTACGTTTAGCACTTCCATTAGATACAGTCCTGCAATGTTTTCCAATCATGAACACCTAGTGACTACCATGGACCTTACCAACAATCCCTAAATAATTATTGTAATCAAAGGGAAGCCATAAATATTAGAATTAAAGATTAATAATATATCAGCATTGATAATATAAAGATTATAAATACGCTTAAATAAAATATTTTTGGCTGATTTATGTGTTTTATTTCATCTTTCAGCCATCATTCCAGAGGTATTTTCGGATCACTCAGAAGTGGGATCTTTAAGTTTTTCTAACCCACACTACCTAATTTTAAATACATTGACGTAAACACGTGACGTCAATTTGAGGGAAGAGGCAACGTCATCGATTGAAACACTAATCTAGAGTAAGTATTGATAACAGTCCTTTTTGTTGATACCAACGATTTAAAATGAATATTTTTGTGTAACTAATGTTCTAGCGCCTAGTAAACACTTCATGGCAATTTAATTAAAATATAGGTAGACATTTTAACGATGTCAATGACTTGCAGTTGCCAATAGTTACCTAATTCATAATTCTTTATGCAGAAGTTTAGTTACGGGCGTTACGGGGAGGCAATTCCTTATAACAAAATATTCATTAAGGTGCAATGCTAGCACTATTAAGACATTAAAATTTCACCTAATTTGTTTTGTTATTCCACGGTATTGCAGTTTCTCCGGCGCATACTTAAAAATATAACACTATGATTCGAACAGGTTGAAAATGGTTTTACACGCCTGTTTACCTTCCCGGATATAATTGAGTAGGTATATGCAAAATTTAATGGTTTCACAGCAGTAGAACTTCAACCAAAACTAGGTAATTTTAGGGTTATCATATCACTCAAAAATCCACCAAATAATTCGACAAATACTCAAATAACCAACTTGGCTCTTTCGTTTTACAATTCACTGGTAGTATTAACTGGTGATAACAATGGCGGGAATCTGAAGGAATGGATATTAGGAAAACAAGAAATTCAGGTCAACTAAGTATATTATTATTACTCCTGGCTACAAATAATTATTATGACATATTAAATTAAACTCTAATCCCAATTCTATTTATTATTATGTAAATTCATGTACTTAAAAACCTTTATTTTAGTTTCTTACAAGCTAATTAAGTATTCCTTACAACTCTGAGCTCCTTGCACCAATAAAATTTACGGGTAATTTTTTTATTTAATTTCAAGTGTTATACTTTGTAAAATGACAGCACAAAACAAAGAGTTAAATGATTCGTTGTGTTTAATTTCTAAACTTTATCAAATTTAAAAGTCTGTGCAAGTTGCCCCTGTTTTAACCCTAAATCCTTATAAATTAAAAACCTTTTTTCCCATGTAGGGTCAACAAATAATTTCACTTTTCCCATTACTTATAATCTCATATCGCTCATCGTCGATGATCTTGTAGACATCTTGCCGGTAGTTCTGGAGGTTGTGCAGGAATCGGCTGGAACTTTCTTCTCGGATCCTGGTGATCACTGCAGGCAGGTTCGTAGTACTCGCTTCTGAAGCCAGGGATGCGTAGTATCTCTCCTGGAAAAGAGAGAAGTCGTTAAACTCCTGCTGTTTTATGCAACCTTAATCTGGGGGAAATCGTTCAAATTAATTAAGAGCTCGGTCTAAGATTTAGCGTGAACATCATACTTCGGCTAATTTAATATATGTTTATGTGTCAAGTAGGAAGAGGTTTTAAAACAAAACATACTTTAATTCAAAACATAGGAAACACTAACATAACACAGTCATCCGGTTCGCCTCCAAACAAGTAGGTAAAGATATTGAAGCGTATCAGTACCTAGCAAAGGCGTAGGCCGATAAGACAACCAGTCTCACACATATCTATATCTAAGCGTTATATATTTATAACAAATAACCTTTATCCATGAATACTAGGTTTGTATAAACGCGAGAGGTCGACTCTGTATCGTGCCAATCGATTCCAACCTTTATTTCTACCAAGAAATGCCTTTAAAGGCCGCTAAGTGGCGTACTTGATAAAAAACATTTACAGTGGCCAGCTGTGTCGCAATCAGTGCTAAGCGTCGAGTGAAAGGATCAAGACGTGGTGGGCGTGCCATAGTGATACTGCTAGCGATCTATGCGCTCCTGGTATATTGGTAAATAGAAACGGCCATTGATTGATTTAGTTGTGTTTTGTTAAATAAATGCTTGCCGCTGTTGTTGTTTCATTAGAAACGCCTTCGTAAAACCTGTTAGTGAAATAGCAAGACTTAGTGGCAATTTATGTTATGTTAGTTCGCACTGAACTTTTGTTATTACATTTGTTATGACTAGAGTTAGAACTATTGGTGGCAAATCGTCGTTCTAGAATCCACGGAGTAGCTGTTTCATATTTATTATAATACATACCACTTTGATTTTGACCTTCAGTATTTTATTATTTATTACAAAATTCTTTTAATACCGCTAAATTAATTTAAAAGAATTTTGGTATGGACGATATCTCTGCTGTGAAAGATTAGTATACTTAAGTATGGAATAACCGAACTAAAAATGTATTTAGTTCATTTTGAAATATGACCATATTGAAGGTCAAAATCAAATCATGTATTATAATAATTAGGAAATAGTGACTCCATGGATTCTAGAACCACGGTCACCAAAATCCTAACCCAAGTTATGACCATGTTGTTGTTAATTTTGTTTGCTGGAACCATCTTGCTTCTGAATTGAAATAATTGTTGTGTTGTTGCGGCTCTCATTCACGTGGCAGTGAGAGCTACAACAAACTGTTACGGCAACAATCCCTAATAATTAGGTACTTACGTTATTTTTTAATGGGAAATAGCGCGCTATTTATTTTATACTGTTCGAGAAGGAATTAAACTGTTTCAAATGCCAATTAAAATCTTGATTGGTTGGGTTCGGGAAAGGGTCCAATAGATGCTGAACTGAATTTATTACAATAGCATTTTTTTTACTTCAAGTTGAGGTTAGGAAAAAAACATATTATTAAGATCACTACACTATATACACTGTATTATTGGACGATATCCGAGTGGTAGGACCGACCTTAACCTTCGCGTACGAGTATCAAGCCCATGGAAATTAGCAGGGTAGTGATTCTCTCAACAACGACGGTCGGACGACGAACGAGTGAATGTCCAAGCGGCGAGTTTAATTAGTCCCGTCAGAGCGAACAAAACATATTTTAGCGCGTGCATTTTCAATTTCGCAGCATGGTTTTTACCGATGGATCGAACGTATAAGGCTGCTTAATTGAAAATGCACGCGCTAAAATGTGTTTTGTTCGCTCTGACGGGACTACACTCGCCGCTGCGATTTCACTCGTTCGTCCGACCGTCTGTTGTTTTTGACGGAATAACACCTCAGAAGATGAAAAATATGCTGAGAAGAAGACTATATTAACATTCAGATGTCAGACAGGAAATATCGTATGAAAAATATGAAAGTGTATTTGTAAATCTATTTACAGTAGCTAGAATTACCTAACTAGGTTAAGGCTAAGGGCCGGTGTACATCAGCGGAGCGAGAATTTTTCAATGTCAAAACATCATCGTCTTTGGACGTATTGTAACGAGGTTGAAATTAATGAATACCACGAATACGAGACGCCGACGTCGGTGTTTTGGAAATGAAAAAAATCTCTGTGCTGCGCTTCGCTGTATGTGCACTGGCCGTAAGACTCAGAGGCACTACTTTGAAAATCGAAGTTCGAATTTATGTTAGTTCCATCCCGTCACACGTCATTCAAAACTAAATCGAGAGAAAGGGATGGAGCTAACGTAACTTCGAACTTCGATTTTCAAGTTCGCGTTAGACCCTCCCATCCCATGTGTTATAAAAAAAAGTTGAGAATGATGCATTGGATTACTATTCTGTAAAAGTAAGAAGGTGAACAGTTTCTAACAGGATTCCTAGGAAGATAATGTCATTTGGCATTTTTTTTGTTTATGGCAAGGAGAAGGCTCGCGAGCACTCAGGCAATGGTAAGTGGAATCTGAGACCCATAGACATTTGAATTCTCAAGTCTACAATCTCAAGACCGCAGTCCTAAGACCAACCACAACGCACAGATTCGGCGGGTCAAACACTACTGTACCCTCACTATGAGTTACAATTACCGTACTCGCTAGCGAGTCGAATGCTCTGTCCCTTGCACTCGATAGAAATATTTGCGAGGTCTGCGAGGGACAGAGCTTCGACTCGCTAGCGAGTACGTTAATTGTAACTCATGGTGAGGGTACTGTGCATCGAGTGTAAGTTGCTGTTCTCGCGGCAAACCATCTCAAACGCGAAAGTGTCCATGTTATTCATACGAGAAACGCAAACGCGATAGATACATTTTAAAAATGCACTAGAGGGTCTGGTTCTACGCAACAGTCTAAAACTGGTTTGCTCAAACGCATATTGCCTGCACCAATAATTAACGATTAACAAAATGATAACCTTACTCCAAATAGATAAAATCCAACTTATTATGGCATAGGTACTTTGTAGGCATGAAGAAGACAAACTAGCACTCCTGATGGTAAGTGGGAAGTTGAGAACTGAGACTCGCATAGATATTAAATTTGCACTTAAAATACTGCAATCATAAGACTGCAAATGCGTTGCAAACCTTGAGGACTAATATGGAATGACCCTATATATGCTAATTACATCGGCTGTTTTATCCACACATCGGAGCACAACAATGGGAACCCTGCGGCTTGGTGGCAGATTAAAGGGTAAGATATGTTGGCAATCCGGACGGAGCTTGTACCACCATTAAAATGTATGTCTTACTCGCGTATGTTATCCTACAAACATTAAAAATGTGGGTACAATACATAATTCCGAAGATTCATACTCGTATAATAAAATTTAATAAAAAATTAATAAAATCACGAATTTTCGATGTTTATTAATGAAATCCTAAAAATCCTTTAAAATTATCCATTTAACCTAAAATAACTCGAGCAAGAGATAGCTTTCGGAAAAATAAAAGTTCGGAATTTCAAGGTGTTCCCTAAAAATTAGATATGGTCAGATATTTTTAAGCCTAATAAGCATTTTAGGCTTGAATAATTATTGCTAGTTATAGTACAGTCAGTTACTGTATTGTCATAAGGCGGCCAACGGTTTGAACTAAAACGTGAGGTCAACAAACAAAAGAGACGCTGTTAGAAGTTCGAGAGAGACCAACCAATGAAACGTTACATGAAGTGAGTGCATGAAGTACACGAGAATACCTACATCGAACCTCTGACTCTTTTTATGGGTGGGCATTTGGTGAGACATGGTTCGATGAAAATTACCAGTTCTATTAAATTCTGAGTCTCAGTGAGCGAGCATTTAAAGCTTTACCTACTACCCAATTGACAATTAAAGTAATATCTCCCACACAACCTAAGTATTTAGCAAATTCTTCGTAAATCAAATTGCTATAAGTACCTACCTAGTACACTTTGGTCCAGTAAAATAGAACTTGCAAGAAAGAATAATCATCGATGCGTGAGTTCAAGTGGCACTGGCCTGTCTTTCTTAAAACTTTGGTTTACAATAACAGTATCTGCTAGTTCAAAATTGATTTGTCCATGGGTATACAACTATATTTAGCTACGTCTATAGAATGGATTGTAACGATTTAGATATCTATATGTTTACTGTTTATCGACATTCGTGATATTTCATATAGTTCATAGGTTACGAGACTAATCGTTCGTATATCAAATAATAATTATATTTATCAGTAGAGATATTGAAAAACACGTTTCTAAAATTAATTTATTAAGATATTTATTTATGACAAACACGTGATACTAGAGTTATGCATAAGTTATTCAAAGTTAAAAATAAATAAAAACAAGCCATTCCAATTCTGTTTGATTCTTCATCCCCTAATTTTACTATACGTAATTTGACTGACTATGATGTGATAAGTTCACCTCTGTAAGGGGGTGTGTAGAGAAAAATAACCCCCCCTGCATAGAAGTGGGAAGGGTTATTCTTCTCTACAGCTGACATCATTGTGTGTGTACGTACATTGATAAAAAACTACAAAATTACATATCTGGGTCATACCCAGATACCTATATTTAGGTTCCCGTCTTTCCTGTGGACATACCCGAAGTTAACGTGTTAAGGCCTAATTTTCTGGCTGAACCCACATCCGCATAAACGGCGCCACGTCTATTTTAGTCCTATCAAATAAAAACATAACTGAAACAAGCCCTTAACTATTGACCACAGGAGAGACAACTTTTGTTTTTGTGATTGTGTATGACCCATCTACCTAAAATATTGTATAATAGATTCCACTCTATCTTGGAATGCATGTACCTACTTACATTATAGTATTTCATCCTAACTCACTCGTAGATGCACATTTATATTGACTAATCCGTATATAAAATATAACCACGGCTAATTACGATCAAAATAATGCTTATATTAATGAAACGTTAGACTTTAGCGGTGTAGCAGATGAAGTGTTGGTCATCGATGATGCAGTAGACGTCCCTGCGGTAGTTGACAAGGTCGTCGAGGAATTTCTGGCTGCTGTCGTTGTGAACACTGGTGAAGACGGAGGGGAGGGGCGCGGCGCCGCTCTCGGCCGAGAGGAGCACGTAGTACTCTGCCTGAGAGGGCCAAGGGACTTAGCAGCTACAGTATTACCCTGGGTAACGGACCCTGATGTACTTCAGTAGACCAAAATGCCGAAGGAGACGAAGCTCGCTTAGCAGTGACCAAATCAAGTTATGGTGATTAAGATATGAATGGATAGTAAGAAACAATTTGCCAATTTGAAAGTTGATTGGGTAAGATGTACTACGGTGAAAATGGAACTATGTAGCGTTCGACTTACCCCTGGATAATTATGTAATAATTTTGTATTTTTAGCCCCTTAATTGCGGCTACGGTCTGGTCTGCATTTTTTTGAAAAGGATTGCCAATAGGGTACGTTTCGGGCAAAACTGTAGCTCTATCCAAAAAAATACCTTCGCTTAGCACATTTTCTGCCACCCGACTTTTCAACACATTTTTTTTAATTCCTAAGTACCTATTTTTTATTTTTTAATCCGGTTTAGCGCAAAGTTCTTTAGGACTTAAAATCCTACAGAATTTAGATGTATCTTCTGTTAACAAGGAATTGGAGGAGTCGATCCTTGATGAACAAAATTCAATTTACTAGGCTTTTAAATATCTAGTTTATTTTAAATATACTCGTATATGAGTAAGAAAATAATGCAATCGTATCGAGATAGTTTGATCTGAAACTGAGCGCCTTTCCAATGTGTTGAAGCATACTCGTACATGTGGACGCATGTTCGATAAGTCGATTAGTGAAGGGGCATTCAGTTTTAAATTAGAGGTTCTCTTTCTGAGTATTTTCGATACGTTAGCAATGGTTACTTTACCTATATGTACCTCTTTACTGGTGGTAGGTTTTAGTCCTGTCTGTAAAATCCGAGTACGACTCAGTGACTAAAGGTTACGGAAGCAATAAGCTACATCTTATCGCAATGCAAGACCTTGTCCGTAACGATAGGTTGGCATTGGGAGGTCTTCATTATTTTCCTTATCAGTTACCCTGTTTACCCTGATTCCACTGCATGTTATATTTCCACTGCGTTCTTGAACCATGCATTCTATAAAAAGGATAATGATTGACCTTTAATTTGCTCCTCTTTGTTTCCCTTATCCTTTGTTTTTAGTGTTCAGTGTCATTTTATATGCGACCAGATATGAGCTTATCACGCTTTTATATTGTTTTAAGTTTCATGGTGTTCCTTTGAAGTTTGAAGTAACTTACTGTGCTGATGTTGTCTAAAACAAATGACTGAATCCGGTGTTGGCGCATTACAATTACAGGATAAGATTCAGCTCTTCGTCCTTTTGTCTGTAGAATGGAGGGGGAAAGAGGGTAGAGGGTGCGACGAATTTGAAGACATGAATGCTTAATTTTCGACATTTGTTCCATTTACTTAATATTCTGCTGCGAGTGTCAATTTTAAAGTGTACCTTGATTAAAATTTGAACAATTCTTGTCGTTATCATTTGTTTCTCCATAGCATCTTTGAGAACAAGAAACTTCCTAGCCAATCAGATTGAAACAGCTGTTGCTTGCATATTACTTGCATCCTTTACTTATGATTTTGTTCGTTTACAATCATCAGGTGCAGGGCATCAGGTGCTCTATTCCAATTGGTTTAAACTCCTCTTAGTTATTTATCGTAATTATCATAATTTACAAGACACCGACAAAATCCACGTAAAGGAAATTTCTTCTTTCTGTCTCTTAATTTTCTCTATGGCATGTACTCGGAAGCCTGTGCCATTTCTTAATAAGTTTTTAAGATACAGTCAATTGGCATCCTGGACATGATGTTTGTAAAGATGTAGTATTGTGCAGTCTCAAAAAGTCTTTCGGGTTCGGTTAAAGTTAGTAAGACGTTCGCTTGAGAGTGTACAGTCACGAGCATTAATTTGGGACCCATTTCAAGAAAAACATGCTTGAAGTCGTCAATGTCATTAGAGACGTCAAGTAATTTGTAACTTATTGTTTTACAATGTCAGATTGACTTTGGACCTAAGGTGGTACCCAATTTAATCTCGTGACTGTACAAGAGCAAGTGAAAGGAAAGTAAAAACTTTAAAGCCTTTTTGAACACTATCGTTCTCTGCTGAGATTTTCATGTTTCAATTGGAACCAACTGAAACCTACTACACTAGAAATTGAGGTTCTTACCTGATCAGGCCCCATCATGTGTGTCTGCCGCTTGGTGTATCCCCTGGCGGCTCGGTCCAGTTTCTCCTGCTCCCAGTCCTGGGTCATGGCCTGTTGGGATGGAAGCTTGAAGCTTCCGTTCATTGAACGCACGTAGTAGCGGACCTGGGAACCAAGGTATCATGATAGTGGAGTTGAACAAAAGGGCAACAATGTGAATTCTCACGTTTTGGTTGGTGACATTTATTTTCTCTTAAATCTATCGTTGCAATCGAAGTTTCAAAATTAAATCAATGAGCGTAAGAAACCACCCTTAAAAAAAATCATTACATTGACATTGAAAGTTTAAAGAAAGCGTTTTAAACAGACCACATTAATGACTCAATGGGGCTTAAAAGTTAAATTCTACAAATCGTTTCTAGATACTGTTGTTACTCTTTGGCAGAATGCATCTTGACTTTGTTTACCTGCTTGTCACTGATTTTGTTTCTATTGCTATTGACTTAAAAGGGTGGGACGTACCAACGAGACAAACTCATTAGTCTGACTGTTGATTAAATCCAATTTCACTTGATGGCAAGACTAAGTGATGATGAGGCTGAGGCAGGATCAAAGACATTCTTAAGCGCAAATTCCACTGGCAATAGAAATTGAAGTAGTCGATTGATGTCTATCTTTTACTTTGGTTATGGCAAGAAGCACAATTTTGCTGTCTTTTTCTAACTTAGAAGTTCGAGTAAGACAGCAGTCAACTTCTGCAATTTTTATTGTTTGTCTAAACCTCGCTTTACACTGCAAAAAAACCTCAGTAACTAGACAGAATCCAAGCAAGCAAGGATTAAACAAGCTGTATTTTTAAGCTAGAAATTTACGGCAGAACTCATTTTTATCTTGCATGTAATAACCGCTGGATCTTGTTTACCTGCAAGTCAAACATGGAGAACGCGCACACGTAGTAAGGAACGCCGACGAAGCACATGGAAGGGTGCTGGATGTTCACCAGGTGCTTGTACAGAGGCTCCACGCAGTTGTCGTCGACGCGGACACCGCACGAAGGGTGCAGGAACGGGAAGTTGTAGAGATAGCCTGGAACAAGACCGTTGAGGATACATCTATTGAATGGTGGGAACAGTCTTTTCAAGATCTTCCGATTTTCTGATAAATATCAAAATTACGCCGGTGGGAAAACAGTAAACAATGTAATATTTCCGTCCGTGGAAGAAGCATGCCCAACGGATTATTCCAAATTTGGAATATGAGGGTAAGAAGTGATGACCTGGGGGATTATTATGACATAGCTATGCAGTTCATTTTACGGCAAGGGTAAAATACAGAGCAGGGGGGTTATTATGACATTGCTATGCAGTTCATTTTACGTTCAGCGTAAAGGACGGAGCTATGGCAGTTACATAACTCTGTCCTTTTCTCTCAGCGTAAAATGAATGGCACAGATAGGTCATAATAACCCCACAGAGCGTAAACTGAACTGAATTGCTATGTCATAATAACCCCCCTGATGAGATGACAGGTTAAACGAGTTATTTTTAGGGTAGCTTATGTGAAATGTAATGTTCTATGATTATCAAATTATCATCAATTACTATTATTTTTGTTATGAATGGAAACATGTGAAATTTTCCTGTCAATATTTATTTTAACTTTAAAAATGTTTTTTTACCTGATACATTTCTGAAAGAAGCTTTTAATACTTGAAATGCTATTCCTCTGTCTTACGTTTACAAAAACTACTCATCTATTAATCTTACCTCCAACCAATAACCACTATATAAGTTGGTTTATTCGCTCTTGAGTTACTCATACGTTATATATAATGGGTAAGTGTACATTATTAGAAGATAGGTGCTAATTTAACAACATCTAAACCTCACCTGTGCAAAGGAACACGACATCCACGTCCTCTTCACTTCCATCAGCGAACACCGCTTTCCTCCCCTCAAGCCGTTCCACATCTGGCTTCTGCACCAGGTTTTCCGGGAACACGGTCTTCGGCTGCTCCTTGAGATGGTGGCTGAGGATGACGCGGGGAGACACGGAGGTCACCTCCAGAGCTATGTCCATGCCGGAGGGCCCGGCTCCAACAACAAGGACACGCTTGTTGGAGAAGATTTCAGGTACACGATAGTCGTGACTGTGCATTACATCACCTGAAAAGAAGATACAAAATTAGATGTGTTCGGTAAAAAAAAGGATATGAAATTATTTCATTAAAAGATATGCCTAATGTGGTGCCTTATGTCAGTTCCTAATATTAAAACCACAGATACGTAGCTAAGGTTACTCAAAGTATCAAATCTATCCGCGGTTTCAATTTTGGGATCGGATATCAGTAGGTAGTCTAGGTACCTCTATATTGTGGCCAAGTTCTACACAACGCTGTAGTAAAGTTTAGTAAGATGATGAGTTTGACTCTTAAGTTGTTGAGGTTTTAAAATTATGTCATGTCCAAGCTTATTTACTTCACAAGGCTTGTTTTTATGTAATTAGCTAATAAGGTTTTTGATTTACTTAATCTGTTTACATATCGGATCGGATGCTATTACCTTGGAACTCCTTAAGCCCTGGTATGCTCGGGATGAACGGTGTGTTGTAATGACCGTTGCAAACGAATACGTAATCGTACTCTTTGGACTCGGAGACGCCTGTCTTCATGCATTTGTATTTGACTTCCCACAACTCTCCCGTGGAAGTGGCTCGCGGTTTCACTAGCTGCACGTGGTGTTTAAACTGGAATAAAATACAGGGAATTTTCAGTTGATTGACCAGTTGATAACCTTATTGTGACAAACCTTAGTAAATAAATGTTTCAAAGATTTAGTATGATGGCAGGATGGTCAGAGATTTTTAGAGTTGGAAATACGTGGGAGTGGGAAACTAATTCAGGCTTTTAAAAAAATGCATGGTTAATAGTCTGATCTTGAATTAGTGAAATTCTTTGAAAGGGCAATTAAAAGTGTAAAGGTAAGGACACAAACTAGAGTAACCTGTGTGTTGAGTATACAAACAAATACGGACACCGAAGCCAATAAACATTAGCAATGAAACTATAATACCCCAAGGATATCCGGAATCATATCGTCAACATACTCGACCGGCAATCATTTATAGTTTGTGTTGCGCGGATTATATACGGAGGGTATTGATGAATTAGCGAGAGCGTGGAATTGCATTTGTAGTGGTTGTACGGTTCGCATGAAAAGTAGAATAACGTAAGTCTCTTATCATATTTCTCTTTCTTTTTTTGCTTTCATTCGCTATTATTTCATTCTTCATCTGAGCTGTCACAAGTATTGATAATAATATTAATAATATTATGATCTGTGATTCGATCCATTTCCCCTTCTTGACATCTATATTTATTTTCTTCACTTTCGACATGGTGACAAATATTTTCCCAGTTCTCAGCAGTAATAGTAATAATAGTAATTCATTCAGTTGTTAAATTCAATACAATAAAAACAGCCCTCTAATATTTAGAATTTCATACTGACATTATTATTGAAATATAATTATTTAATTACAAACCTCTTTTTATGCTGATAGTACGAGTAAAGGGAAATTTCAAACATAGAATGCCTATAAACAAACAATACCACTACATATGCAATTCCACGCTCTCGTTAATTCATCTATGTAATAGCGTAGATTAATCAAGAGCATTAGTACCTTTCATCACATAATAGGTGTAATAGTTATAAAAAGCACCCATGTGTCAAGTAAAGGTTTGTCAGTGAGACGTTCGTGTTTACCCAAAAGCTAAATTCTTCATTATCAAACGTACTGTCACGGACGAAAATTTAGGACCCATTTAAGAAAATGCTTGCAGTCTTCAAGAGATGCCAAGTCATTTGTAACTTATAAGAAACTTAACCTTATTGCTGTAGAAAGTGAGATCGACTTTGGACCTAAGGTGGGTCACGAATTAAGTCTTTGGCTGTACTTACTTTGATATGAGGTGTGACTCCATGCTTGTCGGCGTATAGCTGCAGAAATGCCAGCATATCCTTGGCTGGTAGGTAGGATTTGTCGCTCTCTGGGATCGGGAAGTCAGGGAAACCCATGATCTCCTTAGGCAGGTTTGTCCTGAAACAAAATAATTTGGGTATTAAACAGATCATTTTGACTGTTATGGTACCACACCAACTGGCATTAGAAAAGGGCAAGCACGATGTTACATTACATGTTATATTGTAATAAATGGTGTGGTATTTTTAGAGACCAATTTGAATGTCCAGATCAAACCCCTTTTTGATGAATGTCCTACTTATGGTTCAAGTTCCTTTAGAAAACGTTAGGGACTAAACTTCTGCATTCATAGTAAGTATTATATACACAGTCATATGATCTAGTGAGGTTATCGGGAAAAAGATCGATTACGCAAGCGTAGCATAGTCGAACCGCTTGGCGCAAGCAAGAGACCGGGGACCTACTTTGCTTTCTTCTATCGAGAATGCAGATAGGCGCACGGGCAACCTGAGATAACTGGGATTTGTGAACCATAGACATTTGCATTCTCAAGACTACAATCTTAAGATTTAAATCCCAAGACCGCAAATGTTTTATCCCTGGGGACCAAGATGGAATGCTTTCATGCTAATCATTTCACCGGTTGTCTTATCGCCACACAGGAACACATCAATACGAACACTGCAGTTTTGCAGCAGGTTAAAGAATAAGATGGTGGCAGCGATCCGGACTGACCCACACCAACTGACACCACTGACAATGTCCAACCACCACTATGCCCTGCAGTGGCGGCAGTGGGTTAATGTGGGATGATAGGTTGATAGGATAGGATTATAAACACTTTGCTATTTATACCATGTATTTGGAACTTTTATCTACCTAGGTCTTATTAACCTATGCATTTTAATTACGAACTTCGTACTATTTCCAACACTTGAACTGCCTTCACCGTTCGAGTTACATTTCAATGTCAGACTTTATCGACGATTTATGAGGCACGTGGTTCAAGGGATTCCTGGTTCTCTGACCACTTGTTTACAAATATGAGCTATAAAAATGATTTTATGGATCTTTGTGCATTATCTTGTGAGCCTTTTAGTGCGAGCATGACAGCAGCACATATCTGAATATCGTTTTTAGATCCAGTGCAGATTAGACGGCCTGTGAATAATATTAAAGTCGTTTGTTACGTAACTACGACGCGGTATAATGGATAATTTATCTTAAGTAGGTACCTAGATTCTTGCAGTGGACTATAGTCGAGTAAATCTAGGATGATCCCTGTTATACTAGTTTCTTCGACTTTTCATTAATACCTCTTTATTACTTCTTACTTTGATTTATGACTTCTCTGTATAATCCGTGTTTGATTCGTGAGTATTGTTAAGTGTTTATAACTACGATATAGGGTTGTCACAAGATCATCTTATGTTGACCACATTATAATAGTCGTAAATCCCTTTGGACTGTATTCGTATCATCAAATTTAAGGGAGAGGTTTAGGATTCAACTTAATGTTTTATAAAGATAAGTATTCTTCCAAATCTAGGTTCCTACTAGAGTCGGTTTATTATTTAATGTGGCCTATAAAAACATCACATAATTTAAATATTTATCCGGTGACTTAGCCTAACCGCAGCCAATCTAGATTGTTTTAGAGTGACAGACAAAAAAGCCCAAAAATATTTAAAATAACAATACATTTTATCCGAATCACGAGCTTACAGGGTGACGGTCAAATTCTTTCCACTTTCATAAAATTACGTCCAAACGACGATAGCCTCCGACCTGCCTCGAGGCACGTAATTAGTTACAATGTTGTCGATGGCCAGATAGCTCTGCCGTGATTCTTAAAAAGGCAGTCATCTGACAATTTACCAAATTTGAGTTATGTATATGGTCGTGATCAGGAAAAAAAGACGCATCAGCCTATTTAACCCGTTTTTCTCTATCACATTTAGTTCTCGAGATATTTTTTCCATGAAAGGCAGTCAAGTGGTTGAATACCATTACCAAATTCATTAAAACGCAGTCATCTCACATTAATTCATAAAAAAGCAGCTTAAGTACCTTGACTGCAAAATAATTTTAAAAATTTTAGGCGAAAACTTATTTAAAAGACAGTTTTGTACCAAACTGTCTGTTCATAATTATTTTTATATAAATTAGCTGTACAATAATTCATTAAAAAGCCGCATTTGCAGAAAAATTCTTTAAAAGGCAGTCATGTGACTTTGGCTGCCTTGTTAATAATTATTTACTAGATAATAGTTACTTCTATACTTCGAACAACGGAGTTTACGTTCCTTAAAAAATTATTAGTTAAAAAAAAATCGTGTTCATCGGATACTAAAACGCAGTCTTCTCGCAATAATTCATTTAAAGGCAGTCATGTTTGGTCGCGCCAATACAATTTTTAAGTGGATTTAAAGTCTGAGACGTCACAAATCATTGCGCCGCCAAGTGACCTTTTTTATGAAAATGACTATAATGGCCAAGAAATTTCAATGTGCTTTTTGAAAGTCAATTTTCTCAAAAATCCAACTGTCATGGTTTTGTCACCTCGTGAAAAACCAAAAGTCATTTCGGAAGAAAGAAAAGATAATATTATTTCTAAGCTTGGCCCCATAATGCCACCACATAAATTATTGTTTTGGAAGAATTTACCCATATCAGTAGATCTATGCTGATATTTAAAAACCTTTTAAGTATTTTTTATAATTTGGATTTTTCTTCGTATGGACGTATTGGA
The DNA here is from genome assembly GCA_963966035.1 of Acleris laterana. Taxonomy (NCBI): domain Eukaryota; kingdom Metazoa; phylum Arthropoda; class Insecta; order Lepidoptera; family Tortricidae; genus Acleris; species Acleris laterana. The sequence goes on along the minus strand of OZ014445.1, from coordinate 5,363,105 downwards.
CGTTATTTGCGTTATTTAATTTTTTTTTAACGATTATGATTGTAAGACTACAGTGATATTTATACACAAATATATGTAATGTTAACCTCTTACTTACTAATCTATATTTACATAAAAACTAATAGTTCATAATAATCATAATATACTATTAGCTGTACGGAAACTGATGATCGCAAGTTTCAGTGCCTTTTAATTTTAAATACATACATACATACATACATACCTTCACGCCTGTCTCCCAATGGGGTAGGCAGAGATTATGGAACGCCAGGTGCACCGGTCTAAACACACAATTTTCGCTTCCTTTACATTCATCAATCTCTTCATGCACGTACGTCGGTTTCGGGTGCTTTTGATTTGGCCCTTATTCAGTACATCACGAATCTGATCACTGTAGGTCCGTCTAGGACGTCCCCTACCGAAATCTCCGCTCATTCTCGCTCGCCATATCTCTTTCGTAACTCTTTTTTCATCCATCCTTTCTAAATGACCAAAGCATGTTAGCATACCCTTTTCGATTTTAGTCACTACATCTTCTTTCAATCCAGATCGTTCTCGGATCTCGCTATTTCTTACTCTATCTATCATTCTAACTCCACACACATACCTACTGTTCTTCTTCTGCCATACCCAAGATTCACTACCATACATCAATGTTTGTGTCAATACTCCCTGAACAATGGCCAGGCAAGCTTTGCTCGATATGACCTTGTTTGCCAAGATTGAGAGTAACGCCCCATTCATCATACTTCCCGCTTTTACTCTTCTTTCAATATCCGCGTCACATTTCCCACCTCTCGTAAACAAAGAACCTAAATACACAAATTCATTCACTTGATCCACTTTTTCATCTCCAATCATTATTTCACATTCTGTATCAGTTTCATCCCTCTCCACAACCATCACTTTCGTCTTTTTAACATTCACTTTCAAATCTTTTCTTTTAAACGCCTCAGTCATCAGAGTTACCATTTGTTGTCAGTGGTCCGCCGATGATGCAAGGAGAACTTGATCATCAGCATACAACAAAGTTTTAAAAACTGACTCATTCATCCTTATTCCACAATGATACTCTTTCAGATCTGACAAACAACTGTTCATGAATAGGTTGAACGGCCAAGGAGGCGCTACGCAGCCCTGTCGAACACCACGTTCGATGCTAAACCAGTCCGTATACCTACGTCCCATTTATCCTGACACAGGCACTCGAGTCATCATTATAATGATTTGAGAGCCCGTATCAGAATACTGTCCACCCCATACACGGAAAATAATAATAATAATTATTATTTTAATATAATTATATTAAACGTTATAACAATGATCACGTAATCTGAATCTGAATCTGATTCTTAGCTTAAAATTAAATGCAATGTTAATTTTAAAAATAATACATTTACAAATAGGTAAGTACATACATTTTGATTTATTGTTTGAAGTTTTTGTTGATATTTCCATTTTATTGCAGCTACACGGTTTTATTTTAAAAAGGCATTGTACCTACGTCGTACTACTTTTTAGTGACTCCGTTTACTTGATTAGAAATATTATACAGTTCTAGGTAAATTTGGGGTGTGGCTCTATAGACTTATAAGTATTAAAGTTTACTTTAAGTTTGAGATACAATCTCTGCCTATTGAATTTAATAAAAGTTTGATATTACTCGTATTGTATTCGTTTTTTATTTCATTTGAATTCACTTGACTGTTGTTATCCAAGTTTTAGAAAAAATAACACTTAAAAGAAAATTACTTAAAAAGCAGTGAATTGCATTTGAGCATTTTAGGCTGCCTTTTAATGAATTACTCAATAGATATAATTTAGACAATGTTCGCTTAAAAAAAGTAGTTTGGTGTAATAATGTACTTAAAGGCAGTTACTGGACTTTCACATCTTTGTTAATAATTACTCTAGAAAGATTTTTGGTTTCGAAACTTTTTTAAAAGGCAGCCTTACTAAAAAACTGCTTTATAAAAAATTATCAGCAAGTAATTGAGAGGCCGGATGATTTTCAAAAATAGATTGTTATTAATAATTCACTAAACGGCAGCCTGGGGACTTTGGCTGCCTTTAAGTGGATTATTATAAATAGTAAAAATAAACACTTAATTCATTTCACAATTAATAATTAATTTTATATAAATAAATAATAAAAAAAATAAAAAATAAAAATGTAAATATAAGGAACTGATACCCGTTTACCAAGAAAATCCACCATTACGTCACATTTTATTACACAACCTGATTAAAGAGAAAAAGTCAAAATGAAGGCTGCTTTCGCGTTTTTCTCAAAAGTAAGTGCGGTCAGAAGACTGCCTTTTTAAAAATGACGGCAGAGCTGTGAGTGAACTCAACGTTTTGATTAGGGTGGATTGTTCTGATAAGGGGTCATACATGTCTGTTGTCTAGTTGGATTCCCGTCAATGATTGATAAATGAAGAGATCGTGTGGGGACTGGGGATTTCGGGCAGGGGGGAGGACGGCTATGTCCTCGGGTGGATGGAGTTTGGCTGATAAATGAAAGGAGATGACCATAAAAGAAGAGCCTTCCTTCATAGCAAAACAGGGACTGGCTGAGATATTGAATTTAAAATTTTGGCAAATGGATACCAGGTTCTCAGAGATGTGAGGAAATGTTTCGTCGCTGCTACCAAGCAATTAAGTTAGATAGCTAATACTCTGCAATAAATATCAATCTCACTATAGGATCTTTATGGAGTAACACTTTTCTCGCATGGGACCCGTTCTAACAGAAGGAACTGACTGGAGGAGGACTGAATTATCAGTTTGTTTACATTAGTTATTGTTCATATACCAGGATAAACTAGTTTAATCTATTTTGCTTGCACCAAAACACGTTTAAGAGTCATGTTGTGCGTTCAGATTACGGTCTGGGTAGGTATTATTATATTAATTGGATTTCTACTCCGTTATTAATTGATGATGAGTACTACCACGATCACTCAGATTAGCGTGAACCCGGTCGACTTACACTTGACCCGACAATATTTAACGTGACTCGAATACGAGGGGCTCTATAAAGTATTATAATTATATATAGGTAGGTATTATAATTGCTTATCTTCATGATATACTCGTAGTTTTTATTAGTAAGTGTGGTATTGACGTAAACAAATCTTAGGACAATGACATTTCAATTAATATTAATGCTCACGATTAAAAGCCGAAACGGAACGCGGAAAATCAAATGATGGTTAATTTTTTTTTACATTCCGTATTTAAACGAACAAAATTGGTCCTAATGGTTGAAAACGTTTTCTTATGGCACTAAAAAATCAAAAGAGCACTAAAACTACCTAAGTAAGGTGGGCTCTACTCTATGGCCAACAGGAGGCTGATTAAGGTGTTAGCTATTTTGCAAACACTGAGGACTAATATGGACTTCAGTAAATCCCTCCGAGAAGCCTGTGCTCACCTCAGACTCTTGTACATGCTGGTATGAATGGGTAGGCCGAAGTCATCATAGCCGGTGCTCTCGGTGTAGACCCAGGTGCCGCCCAGCTGGCCGGCTTGCTCCAAGACGTCCACGGTGATACCAGGCTCAGCTAACAGGTGGCGCGCTGCGCAGAGTCCAGCAGCGCCCGCGCCGATCACGCAAGCTCGAGTCATGGCTGGAATTTAGAAGAGCTTAGTTAGTTGTTTGATAGACTTAAATTGGGAGGCAAACTGTAACGAAAATTGTATGTTTACCCGGAACTGGAACAAACGTTAGAAAAAAATCCTACGACTACTTTGGAAGGCAAATTCTTTTCCTCTGAATTGGTTGTGAAATATTTCCTTCATGAAGTGAAACTAGTGGAAATATTTCCTTTATGTAACTTGAAAGTGAGCTTAGCATCTATATTGGTAATCCAAAAATATTTGCAAGCAAACCTTCTAATAAAGACCTGTAGATCCGCCACTAAAGCAGAAGAAACAATATGGAAATAATTATTTCGGTTGTTTTTGAAACATGTGAACGTGAGCGTGTCAATGTCCGCTTCCAAATATATAAGCAATGATGTCTAAAACGCTTCTGAATTTCTAATACACCTAACTAACTATAAGTACATATTTATCTAATTAATACATGATTTACGAGAAGGAAAACCTGTAAGCAAAAGCTATGTTTGCTTTTTGATGACCTTAGGAAAACAGATTTGTGATGAGAGAGACAACTGATGGACAATATAGAGAATAGAAGAGGGAAAATGATAGGTCACCTCATACGACATGACAACTTTCTAAGAAATATTATAGCAAGCAAAAATAGAAGGAAGGCGTGGAAGAAGAAGACGAAGAATAAACTACATCGATGAAATTAAAAAGAATGTAAAGGTCATGTCGTATCAAAACATCAAAGAGGCGGCCTGGGATCGAGAGAGACAGGGAGAGCTTGCTTTGAGCTACACCGACAAGAGCATAGCTCTTAAATAAGAAGAAGAGGAGACTAGAAATCTGCTTTTTAAAAGAAAGTAGGAGCAAGCGTTTCGGTCCGTTTGCTCTTTACCCTAAATTAAACCCATATTGAACCGACTTGTGTTACCCATGTGAACTAGTTCTTTTCAGGTCAAGTTATATTTTGTCTAGCGGTATGTTTTGTTTTCAAAACTATGTATTAAATTCCAATAAGTTCAATTTGCTATGATAATATTGGTATAACGTATGTCATATCATATTTGAATCTTTCCGTTGTATATGTTTTCCAAATAAGCAGTCGCGTATTCGCTTGGTATTAGGCAACGTTTTTGATAACGGTTACTAGGACAGCAGAGTTGAGCAAGATGTTATCGGTGGTGTTTTGACTTGAGGTCGACTTAATTGTGCGTGTGATTCACACACCACGAGAGATTTCGCGTCTGTGAATGACGCGAAATCTCTCGTGGTGAAATGATCATTTGGTTACATGCCACTAGTAACAGCTCGCTAATCTTTGAAATGAATGAAAATCGTATGTTTTCGACATTTAACAAATATAGATTTAGCAAAAAATTTACTCATTACCACTGTAGAACTCAAACACATCAATTTTATCTTTGACCAGATGAGCCCTTTCGGATAAACTTTGTCCCTTTAGGATATTAGGAGTGGTAGAAAGTGAAATGAAAAAGTATATTTTTAGTAAGTTTATGTTGTTTTGATTTACCTATCTGTTAAAGTAAAAACTCGTATTAATTAGATGAAAAAATATTGAATGCAATTAGGTGGTTTTCCTGCACCGTATGATCATCAAGTAATGCCCGTAAGTTAGAACAACTCATTGATACATGGCGACCGCTGGAATTAGAATATTTCGAACTCGGTAGGCACCTTGCTGTCACAAATCGAGAACCTTAAGCCACTATGCCACCGACGCTATTTGCGGTGGACAGATTCGCAAATGTTTGCTCAAACGAACGGAAACCTATAGCAACATCAAAGCGATATTAGCTTACGGCTATGTAATGCTTACACGAGGATCGAATCGTGTTGATTTCCAACGTCCATATTTAGACCGACTGAAATGGTATGAAATGACATTGTCATAGAAAACGATCACTCTGAATGATGTTACAGCTTATACCTTTTTGAACTCTAGGGATGTTTGATTTAAATCCAAAATTGCTGGGCATTTGTGGCAATTCTTTCAATTCAATTCTTAAGACATGACATGTGACGTAATGATAATGCGTCAATCTGGCAATGGGCCTGGTGGCGAGCGTGTATAAATGTGTAAGACGCTTCTAAAGCATTAGGTGTGAATGAAATGATAATGACTTTCTATACGAGCAACTATAATTAGAAATCAAGGTTGGCTCCGTTTAATAAATGTATTGTTTTAAACTTGTGATTTTCCGACCCTAACACTAAGGCTATGTATTAACTCTTTTGAGCCTAGCTTTTTTTATTTGTTACAAGCTGTTGCCCGCGACTCCGTCCGCGTAGAAAAAAGAAACATAGCCTATGTTCTTCAGGGATAATGGAAGCTACTAATGGTGAAATAATTTTTCAAATCGGTTTAGTAGTTTCGGAGCATATTCAATGAAAACAAAAAATCAAATCTTTCCTCTTTATAATATCATTATTAGTAAAGATATAATATTAGAACCCAAGCATGTACACGAGAAATTTATGAAAAATAAAAACTTCCACCTTTGGAGTTGGAAAGTTTTTCCTCAAAAGTAAAGAAAATACAAACATGATGTAAAAATAATATAATAACTTACACAACACTGAATAATGTCGTCAATGCATAATATGCATATGCAGATAGCAAAGTATTTTTGTAGCGAAAGAATCCCTTCAAGAATTCCGAAGCTATTTTGAGCCGGTATTTGCTAGTTATGAAATTGTGATCATATTACGAATAAACAATCAAAGCCTTGGAATTCCGAAAGTTGTATTGTTCCTTAACATGTTACACTTTTAAATCGAGATTATAATATACCAGGAAGTAATGACTGGTGAAGGGAAGTGGTGCATTTTCCACGAGTACTACGTATAGAGCTTGTCAAAGAAGTTTTTCCTTACTTGGTATGGAATAATTCTGATCAACATGTGCTTGTTTAGATTGGTCTGACATTAATCTTGCTTTTGTAGGGTAGTAGCTCAATGGAATTAACAGAAGGTAGTAACTACGTTTCACAAAAATGCCGTTCCCATAAAATAAAGTTCTGTTTTTGAATATGGTAATGGTTATAGTCATATGATTCTAGATTAGTCATTGGTACACCGTGAAGGGATTGGCCTTTCAATGCTATTATTCGTCGAAAATATGTTTGCTAAAACTGGTATGGATAAACCAATTATCCTAATAAGATAGCGTTATCAGTGAAGGGCGAATCTTTCCGGATCCCGCCAGCTGTTTCTACTCGCTTATCGCTTTCGATATATCGTCAATAAGTGCATTATAACGACTGAAGAGAGCATCTTGTCTTGTGTTTCTATTGTCCTATATGGTATCTGCCGATCGATCGAACGTATAAGGCTGCTTAATTGAAAATGCACTCGCTAAAATGTACTTTGTTCGCTCTGACTTTGAGAGAATAACACCCATGGTAGGAAAAATCCATGATACTAGTATCAGATAGAAACGGGATGAAATGGAACGGAAATATGTTGACATGCCACAAGAGACAGCATTTTTTTTGGACATATTTTCATGCAAGCATGATGCTCACAGTATCCCTTCATGCAAACCAAATGAACATTATTAATTTATGAAACGGGTCTTAAAGAGAAATTCCTTGTACGTACCATCTTAGTAAAATAATGAAAACGTTGTCAAAGAAAATAAGTTGTTCCAAACAACACTCTTGAACACACTACAGTAAAAATAAATATTTTACACTCAGGGACGAAAGGCACAAATATTTATAAATACCTGGAATCGAATCCAGTACTGCTATCTTCATAAGCAAAGTATTTACCAACACCAACTTAGATAATAGTGTCGTCTGATTGAGTTTATGCAATAAAGGGTGATTCTTGAAAGTCAAACAGTCATCACCATCGACCGTTAGATACCGGAGTCTTTCAAAAATCACCCCTGTCGGATAGTGAAGTTTTCAAATAATCAGTGTAAAAGAAATGGTCTAGTATCTATAGGGAATACATACACATACTTACATACAATCACGCCTATTTCCCGTAGGGGTAGGCAGAGACAACTTCCTTCCAATTGCCTCGATACCGACAAACTTCCCTCGCTTCCTCCACACTCATAAATGACCCCGTGAAATAATATATCTTCCTTCTATCTAGTAATTACGTTGATGACGTTATGGTGAAACGTGAAACCAGAAATATGATTCACTTTACTTGATTACTAATAATAATCACAATAAAATATTTATCATGTTTTTAACTCTCGGTACAATTAGTTCAGTTATGACATTTATGACCTAGGTCAAACATCGGAAAAGTAGTTTTCTAAAAATCGATTGCAAAATTTGTACCGAACAGACAAACGTAACGTAGCAATAATAAAGTACACTTTGATGAAACCGCCCGGAAATGGAAAGTTGTAAGAGTACTAGAACGTCTGAAGTCGTACTTATCACATAATGTTTGGTGATAGCCGATTTGATCATACGACCTTCTGCTACTTAGTCATTTTAGACAGATTTTCCTTCGAGTTATATAGTTCTTATCTATAAACTCCTATTTACTTAACCTCCCTCCTTCAAAGACAGCTGTGAACGGTAAGAAAAGTACTAAGATCACATGACTGCTCGGAGGCGGGTCGATCACTTTCGACACCGCCAAGGACTTGAACCAGTTTTCTATGATTTAGGGGTTTGGTAATATCGGTAGTTCTTCGTATGTAAGTATAAAATAAAATTTAAAAGTATTTTTATTTTCAAAAGTTTTGTATGTGCATGAACATGTACGTTAGTATTGTATACTCGTAATATATTGGAGAAATACTGGAAAAGGGCCGAATCTTATGTACCCGAAACCGACGTGCGTGCATGACTCGATGTATGAATGTGGAAGAAGCGAAAGAAATTTGTCAAGATCGTAGCAAATGGAAAGAAGTGGTCTCTGCCTACCCCTCTGGGAAACAGGCGTGATTTAATGTATGTATGTATATATTTATTTTTTATAGGACTATGGCTTTTGTTTGTTAAATTTACGTAGGTACCGTAAAATGGGATGAATTTGGAAACGCGAGGTGACTTTGATAATGTTTTCAATCATCGATTAGGTGCATTGTCTGTGTTATTGTTGAGCTCTTTTGCGACATTACTTTCATATGTTTCATATGCGAGCGCAAAATAATAATAAGATTTAAAAACTTCGAAACAAAAAACACACTATTATTTGACATGTTTCAGGGAGGTGACTATGATACTGTGGTGTAAACACAGGGATAATTAAAGTAGTCCCATTTTAAGAATCCAGTTTCTTCTTCTTCATTTTTAATGACTTATTTTACGATTAATTACAGAAGATATTTTTTTTTAATTACTAATCAAACTAACCCCATTTTGCCATGTTTTTTTTTTTTGGCCTAGCGCTTGGTTTGGGTTTAAATGTCAATTTATGTATAGTATATTATCGTATGATATTTATTTATCTACTCATTAATTTAATTATTTGACATCTTTACATATGACATGTAAAAAATTTTTAGTCTCCTAGCTAAACTCACCTTTAAATAAATCGCAAAAAAATTAAAAAAACACAGAAATCACTGCACTGAATCTTCGATAACTTTTCAAATATTATTAGAATATTTTATTTTCTCTAGCAGTTGTTTGGCTGACGCTTGAAGAGTAAATGTCGGGGGAATGTCGCCGATGGCTTATATGTGCGCCGGCGCAGCCCGGGCGGCGGCCGCGCGCCCGACGCCTGAATATTTACAATCGGGATCACTCATTGACGAGTGACCGTTAATTAGAATACACCCTGTAGCGTTAACAACGTTCTAATTATATTTGTAATGTGTTTGTATAATTAGCATTGATAAGGATGGTATTAGGCTAGTCCTCGTTACTGCTGGTTTGGTTTTGACCATTTCTTTTTTAATTTGAAATCTCGTTGCGTTCCAGTGACCAGTTGGTTATTTAATTTTGGTATTATAATTTAAATGTAATTGCCAAATCAAGAAGGACTTCTAAGTATAGCGATTTCTAAAAAAATACTTATTCCGGAGATATTTGTAACAGTAAATAACACGATGGTCGTTTTTTATTAACTACTGTCACAGAATAAGTAATAGTACAAGCTACTGTGAAATATGTTTCTTGCTTACTTCTAGTTTTATTATACGTTCTGCGATGGTGTTAATAAGAGTATTTATAGTGGTATATTCTCCACCCCAATATTATTATCTATATACACGATAATTTTTTGGACCAACAGACACATCATTTAATCATTAATCATTAACGTTATGATTATGATTTATCTGGAAAGATAAATAAAAAATGCTGGTTTCAAAGCATTATCTTATACCTATCCCTTAATCAGTCATCTCACACCGATTGTACATTATACTTTTTATCTCAAATACTAGGACGGCATAAACAGCAGATAATGATTTCGCAAGTATTTATCCGCAACTCTAACCATGCTGTCCTAGATAGCTAGTTCCTTCCCAATGCTGGCAGCCTGATACCTAGAGTTGCAAGACCTCGCAAGCCCAACGTTTCCTTACGTGAGAAGGGTCTACGTTAGATGGGAGCTAGTTGTAAATAGTCTGACGAAACGAGTCGCACGCCTTGCATTAGACATCCGGTGTTAGAGACAGCAATATAAACAATGGTGCTGTCTCGTTCTAGAATAGAATCTCCAATGTAAAGTGAGCGGGAGAAATTCTTAATACATTTTCGGTTATCTCAGTAGATTATTTATTTAGGTACTTCTTGTTTATATGTAATATCATTGGTCTTTCCCGTGTGGTTGCCGGGTTAGAATAGTGCCACTCCATGTCTTCCCATGTAATTCTGTAGCTCTGCCTGCTGCCTACTCTGGGAATGAAGGCGTGAGTAGGTATATGTCATTGGGTCTTTAGTATATTTATGCAAGAAAAAATATCGGTAATTCTGATTACTTTTACAAATGGACAACAGAGGTTTGTATCAAAAGCATAAAAATATTCTACATCTTTTTTGGGTTCCGTACCCAAAGGGTAAAAACGGGACCCTATATTACTAAGACTCCATTTCTGTTACCTTGCTGTAACTCATGAACCGTGATAGCTAGACAGTTGAAGTTTTCACAGATGATGTAATTATATTGCCGCTTTAACAAAAAATCCTAAAAACAATAAAATATGACAATGGTACGGAACCCTTCGTGCACGAGTCTGACCAGCACTTGGCCGGTTTTTTCAAGAGAATAACAACCCTGATCTAACGCTGGAGCCCTACACGCGTCGTTTGGCTGACGCAACAGGGCCTGTCCCCTGCGTTGCGTTGCGTAGGCGCCGCAACCCAGGCCTACGATAGAAAATTACAATTTGAATCGGAGGTGTAGAATGTTATGAATGGTCATGTCATAACTATTAGTTCTGCAACGTATTTTTTCAATTTAATGTTTAGTGTGATCTTTCTCTATGAATAACTTTGCTTTTTGTCTACACAAACCTTAAATCCAAGGTTAAATAACCGGGCAAGAGCTTGTTGGACCATACTCAGTGTAGGGTTCCAATTCCAAACCGTTACTACAAACACAAATAACTGTATCTTATTGACGAACCCTATATTCAAACCGTTAACAGATGGGCTTACTTCTGATCAAAATTCGGCACATTTTGTATGGGCCAATGTCAAATTTTAATCCGAAGTAAGCCTTATCTATGCGCGATTTGAATATAGGGTTCGGCTGTTAGTCGTTCGTTATAATTATGTGCTTACATTTAAGACGTTTAAAAAAAAAAACTTGTAGTTTTGGCTGCACGCCTGCACGGGGTTGGGGGGGTAAGGGGGACGCAATTAAAAATGACCGAATGATGATACTAAAAGGTCTCCAAAATTTAAAAATTGATAATAACTTGTATCATGTATTTTAAGAGCTAACAAATGATTCCGCACTCGATGTACTTAATAAAAAAAAACTTTTGCCGTAAATACTTTACCCGAAACAAAAAAAAATTGGTTTTATTTTAGAACTTTTTATTTTACGTAACTTTATGCCAAATTACTCTTAAAGGTGGACTTCCGACCAGCGCGGCTCCGGCGTCACTAACGCAGCGACAGTGACGCGGCGACATGACAGAGCGATAGTATTATACAGTACGGAAATGTATGAGGGAACGTTCGGCCGCTACGGCCGCGCGTCACTGACGCGGCGCCACTGTCGCTGCGACAGTGTCGCTGCGCTCGAACGTTCCCTCATATACATTTCCGTACTGTATAATACTATCGCTCTGTCGCCGCGTCACTGTCGCTGCGTTAGTGACGCCGGAGCCGCGCTGGTCGGAAGTCCACCTTAAGAGTCTCCGAGTTAAACTGCGGACAGACGAACAGATGGACAGATGGAGAAACGGACATGGCGAAACTCTACGGGTTCCTTGTTGACTACGAAACCTTAAAATGGCTATGTCATCGAAAAAGAAGCTAACGCATGTCCGTTTATTATGATAGATTAGTTTTTACTAGATGCAGGTACACGCGGGGCATGATGTAACATGTGTGCATTTTGCATCTATATTTTAGCTTAGAGGCGTGGGTATCTCTCGTCCCCTCACACCCCCAAAATAATAGTAACAATTCCGGGTGCAGGAATACAATACAATCAACAAAATCGATTTCTGTAGGTAGTACAAAAGACCTTTTATTTGTTTCATTTTTTAATCACCAAATTTTAGTGTGTACTTACTTACTCGTATATACTTATAATTATTAAGTACCTTGGATTACTAACGCTAACCTTTAATAATAATTGTATTTTTTACCTGAAAATAGTAAATTCCTTAATAATGTTTATCTTACCTAAAAATTAAAAAAAGAAGTCAATGACGCAACTTTATCGTAAAATGACCAAGAGTTCCTTAAACCCAAAATCTGGCTGGGAGAGGTTTGATAAGTGATAGATAAAGCTGGCGTATCCTAATGTAAACAGTTGTTATCTTATTTAATATTTGCAGCATTACATTTTGTTGCCGCACATACAAATATACAATTAGGGTTTTTCTAAAATATCTCGTGAAAACCATGACCATCCTTCCATCACCCATGACCCATGACCATCCATGGCGCGTATCCATGACTTTATCATCCTCAGTATTTATGAAGCTCTGTGAATATATCTTTGTTAAACTTTTTCTGAGGATTGTAAAGCAAAAAAAAACATAAAAAATGCTCAATAATACATTTCCCTCATTAACGTTGTAGATATTATGAAATACTATGTATGTAATCAATAATCATTTGATCCATGCAGGTAGAGTGCCATACGCAACGATGATGATGACGATGGAAATGAAATGGAACTTGATTAAGGGGGTGATAGAAAAGTTATCGCCCGGAGTGATTCACGATCCTCTTGAGCAAAAATAAAGTTATTCTATTCTGTTCTAAAATATGTCGATATTTGTTTGTTTCCAACTTTCGCTATGTTCACACGCACACGGTTACAAATGGAGTCTTCCCGTGACCACGTTTGGTAGCAACACAATCGAAATTATGTACATACCTACAAAAACTCACGCCTTCGTGCCCAGAGTGGGGTAGGCAGAGCTCCAGAATTACCTACAAGTCTAAAAAAATTAGGATAATTCTGTAACCACATTTTACACAATAAGGCTAAGATGTTTACCAGCGTATTAGTGACAGGTTGCAAGCCCATCGCCTAACAGTACTACAAGCCTTTATTCCCTTAGTCGCCTCTTACGACAAGCACGGGAAGATATGGACATTAAATTATCTGTTTACGCAAATATGTCCTAATTTAAATTAACTTATTTAGTATATGGATATTTGTTGTTTTCTAGAACCTTCATTGGCGTAGGTCATCCATCGGTCATCGTCCAATCTCATAAACATAGGAAACGTCGGGATTCACTTTATCGGGACTGTTTACGTTAAACAAGCCGTAGTTATGTTATTATATAGTTATTGCATGAGAGACTAATTAAAGTCTAGTTCGAAATTCAAAATATTTATTCAGTAAATAAACCACATGAGGGGTCTTTTACACGTCGGTAATATAGAGTGAATCTACCAGCGCTACGGACAAGACCATCATTGCGGAGAAGAAGCGCCGCAAGAAACTCCAGCAGAAGGTAATTTTTTCAATCATAAAAACATAATAATACTTAACAGTAAGTTACATTAAGTGATAATAAGGTAATAAAGTAATAAATAATAAATTCTTAAAACTACCGAAAATTACATTATAACAAATGCAAGGTCAATAAACCTTACACTAAAAATAATTACTATGATAATGACACTACGAGGTCTCTACGTCAAAAGCCGTATTGACTAGAATGTTTTAAAACTCTAGTCGCCCACGTCATTTCTAATATCTCCCCAAAAACTATAAGTTAAGCCTCAATTCTATTGGTCGATAGGCCGTATGCTTCTAGCATTACATTGACGAGTTGTTTTATCATTATTGAGTCGGGAGCTATTGCAGCAAGCAATGTATCACGAAAAGCTATCATGCACCAATGAAACAGGACCCATACCATGAGTCACAATTACCGTACCCGCTAACGAGTCGAATGCTCTATCCCTCACAGTATTCTTATAGATTGCGAGGGACAGAGCATTTGGCCGCCTTTACACCTGTAAGTTTTACTTACGTAAGTGACTTACGTAAGCAACTTACGATAAATTTTCAAGTGTAAACACTCGTTGTAAGTGACTTACTGTAAGTTGTTACAACTTAAGTAAATTGGAAAATTGCAAGTCTAAACGCGTTCGAGTTTGTTTACGGAAGCGACTTACAACTTATCGAACTAAATTGATAAGTTTAGAACTTACAAAAAAAAAATGTTGAAAAGGTGGTTAAATTGCTTGGCGAAAATATGTATCTTTTTTTTTAATGATTGGTGCAACTTTTTCCAAAAGATATTCAAAACTTGTCGAATTCATACTTATAAAATTTAAAAATTGGCATTGGTCTTCCATTCTCAACTCTTTTAAAAGATTTTCAAACGCACCTCGTGCTATTCTTTTGTCTAGCCAAGATTTTACCCAGAATTGTCTTTTCTTTTGCTTTAGTTTGGATAAAATTATATATGCAGCAGCTGCTTGAACGTGGCGACTTTGAGAAGGCATTTTATTTACTGATTTAGTAAGCAATGTAAATGGGCGTGTAATAACTTATGCAAGTTTAAATTCACAAAATTTACATAAGCATTATTTACTGTAAGTTTATATCAAGTGTAAATGCAACCGTAAGTAAATTATGTAAATATTACGTAAGTAACTTACAGGTGTAAAGGCGGCCTTTGACATAGCGAGTACGGTCATTGTAACTCATGGGGGTACAGAGCCTTTACTTCATCACTGACGTGTTTCACTTGCCCCATAACGTATACATTGTGTGCTTGGACGTATTTTGGTCGTATTTCGAGTATTTTGCAAATGTCGTCGGCATAGCTGTCGTACTTAGTTATCATATCACGCAACCGCAAAAACTTCATCGTGGTCGACTAAGCTAAGCTTTGATGCGCTATCGATTATGTTTACTAGAATAGATAGAATTCTAAATTTGTCAAATAAAGCCAATAGCACATACACGTTCCCGCGTCACTGTTGGTTTTTGACTCTCATAAAAAGAGCCAAATACTAGCGATCCGCCCTCGCTTCGCTTCGGTTTATGTGAGTATGATATATAGCCTATAGCCAACCTCGATAAATGGGCTATCTAACACTGAAAGCATTTTTCAAATCGAACCAGTAGTCCCTGAGATTAGCGCGTTCAAGCAAACAAACATACAAACTCTTCAGTTTTATAATTTTTTTATTATACGCTATGAAGCCGTCTTCACTGAACTATACTCATATTAATTCTTACACAACAAAGTTATTTGAAATTTTGTTACTGGGTCCATGTATACTTAGTTGGTTCTACATCAGGTTACGAGTACCATGTGCACACCACATATCCAACACTAAGGCCCGTATTTATAAAATAATCTCAACTCTAATGCTCGTCTTGAGATGTGTCAAAAATGACAGTGTTCTATGGTTTGACGTTTACTTTGACGTCTCTTGTGACGCGCATCTCAGCCAAGATGAGTTTATAAATACGGGCCTAAGTGCCTGTTACTCGTATTTGATCAGTAGTAAACTACCTAATTGTTAAAATTCATAAAAGGAATTGAAAATTTGACACATTTCCTTGAGATTCATTCAAATAATTCTTAAAAGGAATTGAAAATTTGACACATTCCTTGAGATTCATTCAAACTTTCGGTTCCTTTTTCGAATTTTAACTATTAAGGCCTAAGTATAGTGTCACCATGAGCTCAACTCTATGTCATAATCATATAAATAAACCTTTATGTGCCTACGCAAACTTTTTGCCAGTAAAATGTATAATCTCTAAAGTGATAGCCTCAACGTTTATTGTTACCTTATAAGGGGTACTTATGAACCCCCCTTACGAGTTCATGGATCCTTTTTTGATTTCGCTCATCGAGGTCAGCATCAAAGCATCAAGGAATTGGAAATTATTAAGATTTATAAAACATGTCCCCGTGTGGTTGCCGGATTAGAATAGTGCCACTCCAAGTCTTCCCGTGGATGTCGTAAATGCCGACTAAGGTAATAAAGGCGTGTAGTACTGTTAGGCGATGGACTTGCAACCTGTCACTAATACTATGGTAAACATCTTCGCTTAAGTGTGCAAAATGTGGTTACAGAATCATCAAAAAGTTTTTAGGGTTGTTGGAAATTCTGTAGCTCTGCCTACCCCACTCTGGGAATAAAGGCGTGAGTTTTATGTAAAACATGGAAAAGTTCCTATCAACATAGATGAGTATAGCATTCTATCTCTAGAGAATGGTATCAAAATATTTGCGTGAACCGAATATTTCCTTACAAAAACATCGTTTTGACCACGGTCTCGACCATTGACATGTGACTTTTGCATATTTTGTCCTAAATTAGTACGTCAACAGCACCGCGGAACTTTATCTAGAAAAATAGGTCACTACGTACGTACGTAACGTTACGTAAGGAATTAGTTATGATGTCAATATATTATTGCAATTTGTAGCTTGTTTGTGCATGTGTGACCGGCTGATATGACAGTGTAAGTTCCTATTGTTGCTTGCTATGTGGCGTGATTGGCAGTGTGAGATGGTGGATCTTTTTAGACCAAACGTAGTTGTTAGCGGTCCTAGTTTTGATCCCCGTAAGGGTATAAAATATTATGTGATTATGTGTGATGGATAATAACAGTATAATAATATGTTTACTTAGACAAGCTAGCTCTACGAACATCTTTTCATGTTTTGTCATGTTGGTTTTAACTCGGCCGCCATTACTGTCAAGTCAATGAGAACCATCGTAAAGTTGACAATACGATAACACGTGAATGTCTAAGCGGCGAATTTAAGTAGTCCCGTTAGTGCGAACAAAAAATATTTAAATGAAATGAAATGAAATGAAATAGTTTTATTCCGGAAAACAGGTTCCATAAAGAGCACAAAAGAAAAGAAAAGAAAAATACAATAATGTCATAAACTAAACTAAAGTAAGTGCTCGCAGCGTGGGCGGCGCCGCGGGTCACCCGGATCCCGCGATGACAGGCTTATGGTAGCCCCTCCAACGCTCGTGAAGCGGACTCGCGTCCCACTCCCTTACCACCGAAAGCAGAGTGTTGGAGGAGGCGTAGATAGCCCTTCTGGCGGTAGCGCTCCTCGCGCGCAGTAGCGCGGGCCAGCCTGGCGCGCGCCCCTCCGCGAACATGGCGCTAGCGCTGCACCAGCGCGGCAGCCGGAACATGGCGCGCCATGCGTCGTTGTACTGTACGCGCATATCCCTCGCCGCGGCGCAGGTGAAATGTGTGGTGGTATTTAAGCGCGTGCATTTTCAATTTAGCAGCATTGTTTCTGCCGATGGATCGAACGTATAATGCTGCTTAGTTGAAAATGCACGCGCTAAAATGTGTTTTGTTCGCTCTGACGGGACTACTTAAACTCGCCGCTGCGATTTCGCTCGTCCGTCCGACCGTCTGTTGTTTTTAAGAGAATAACACCCCATGTCAAAAGCAACATAGTTTTGCCGAGTGGAATAGAGCCCCAATGGAACTACGAAATAGAAGTCAGAAATTAGTTTAGTTTAGTTTAATTATGTTAGCCTTGTCTCTTTGAAGGAGATAGAATATCCGTATTTTCGTTTAAAGTGCTTTATGAGTGTTAAAAAGGTGCCATTTTTTAATACCTAACCGTGCAACAATTTTGAATATTGCATCATTAATTTGTTTACGTTAACGTCAACATTGTTGCATTTCGTAAACCATAGTAAGGTGACACGAGCGTAATGAGTTGATGTTGAGATAAAAACGGAGTAAATAGTAAAATTCTGACCCTTCATTAACCCGAGCGTAGATACCTTATCTTATCTTACAGATGGGCCATATCGGATACACTTCGACCCTTTAGGTTATTTTTTGCAATTACCCTCTTACACATTCAGTTGTTCGAATGTGCATGTTTCCTCACGTTTTCCCTTCACCTTAAGAGCATCGGATAATGCACTTAAGTTAGAAAAACTCTTTGTCTTCGTAAGATTGCACATGTCTATGACTCCACTTACTACCATGTGGCCTGTTTTATAAAACTACCAATTAGAAATTACAGGTTACAAGTTTCCATTTGACACATCCTCGACCAATCACGACCAGCTATTTGAGGAGTGTTGCCAGTTTAGACCCGTAAAATTGTTTAATAGAAGCTTTATAAAACGTGCTCCAAGTGGCCTGAGGGGTCGTTTGCGTTCTTCATACTAGTTAAAAAAAATATATAAAAAAGTGTTTGTTTCATGAACCGATCGTCATGAAACCTAAGTATATAGTATAGCTAATAACCACCCAAGTTAAAGTAGCTTTCCATTTTTTAAAAAAACGGTCCCTCCACAGATTATAGGATATGTCTATTAAAGACAGATAGGAATCAAACTTGGAACTGACATAACGGTAGTAGTAGTTGAGTCCCGCACCGCAGCGTAAAGCAGTGGCGCTAGTATGCCAAAAAAAAATTAAAAAAATGGCGGCAAAATGAATTATGAGAGCAGTTCATTTTCGGATTGAACGAAGTAAACTTCGTCGCACTTTTGGTTGATAAACACGAATAAGTTAACTTCGTTCAATTCGAGAACGAACTTTTAATTTCTGCAGTTTGTGTATGATAGGAACTCATGTTTTTTTTCCCGTGTGAATAAGATTGTTTCACTGATTTTAAACGAGTTAAGTATTAATACATTTTCGACAATAAACTGATGCAGTGAAACAAACTATACAAAATAGGAAAGTATACATAATAGGCGCAACTATTGTTTCCAATCCACAAAGACACACACGTCTCAACATCTAATTTAGCTGTTACGAGATTGAATTATGAAATCAAGCAGCTGGGTGCGTCTTTGTGAATTGAAAATATAATATACCGTAGAAATTATAAGTCGTTTTAAAATAAAAACATTTATTTTGCAATTAAGTCAAATTTTAAGTCACGAGTCTACCAGCGTTTCTTAAGAGTAGACCATTTTTGCGAAAAAACGCCGTACAAAATCTCTAGTTAAAAATAACTCTTACTAACATAAACATTATTTCATTGAAAAGATACAGAAATGAATAGTGTATGCATTGTTCCGCTATACTGTAAGAGACACTGACAGAATCTCTTCTTCGGAGAAAAGCGTAGGACACGCCATTGAAATCGTACGGGGCTTTGGCCGTCCACAAAATAAATATTGTTTTTCAAAATGGTAAAAAACACACACTTTTAAATTTTCCGAATCTGAATTACTTTTCGACACTAAATTGCCAGCGTGTGGCGTCAGCAGGTCACACCAGATACCTTTTAACCCTGCGTTCCGAGGGAACCGGTATAACGTTTGATTATCCACGGTCGAGTTGCAGACGGGAATAATACATTTTATTGTACGGCAAGATTTTGCGAACACAATTTCAAATTGGTGGATGGAGTGAACGTTAAACTTGGTGGAAATGGAAACTGGAAAAGATTTAAAAGAGAAAATTATTAAGTATTTATTTTAGATAGATCTTTATAACACAAAACCAATTTTTTGGCATACACCGTCAAACGCAAAGTCACTTCGAATCTTTCATTTGAAATTATTGAATGAATGTAAAAATGACCCACACATAAAGCAAAGTTAACGAGCAAACTATTCACGCTTTGTAACATCATTCAATTACCTGAACTGTATAGGATACCTTATGAACTTCAGGTCATGATTCCCACAAAGTGACAATGACGTCCCAAATCAGTAACGTAAAGAGTCAATGAGGTAGATTCCAACCCGTGGGTCCCTCCATTTGGTACTACGATGTTACAGACAGATAAACTTATAACACCCCTAAATGTTTGCGGCGTGGTTATTCAAGATGTTTATAAATTACACACAAACCTCCTATCTGTAACATTTTCATCTGACGGAAAGTGACAAAGCATGGCATAAACTATTCCAAGCTTATTCCACGTTTATAAGTAAGGGTTAAAGTTCTATGAAACCAGTTTTAATTGCCACCGTCTGCCTTATTGTCATCCATCTGTCAGGGGGTCAGAGGCGAGAGGTTATCAGATCTGTCTGCAGTGGGTTCAAACCCCGACGTGACCTAGTTAGACCATTTCAATAGTTTGAAACTTTCAATGTAAAAAAAACCTAGCAAGTAGGTAGGTATAACTGATAAATGGGCATCTAAATTGTCTATAAAATCATAATAGATCACAGAAAAGTCTCAGGTAGGTAATCATAGTGCTTTTGCATAGTGCATCTAGTGAGTTTTTTGCTTTAGTAATTTCTAGTGGCATTTGTTAAATTTTCCCGCGTTTTCTCGTAGCAACGCCATCTATATTAATTTGCTTGAACCGCTAATGCTCTGAATATGCTGTCTGCACGTTTATAAATATACCTAAACAATCAAGAAATATTTTGTTTTAAGAATTTTATAAAAACATATTTAATTACCTACCACTAAACACAAACAAATTTTACATGTGCCTAATTAAATATAACAGAAATGTTTTACACGGAGATGTGCTCACAGAGTAACAGCAGGCAGACACTAGATCGGGATGGTTACTATTACCATTCCCAGACCAAGTAGAGAACTGCTGCTACCATTTCTAGGACCATGACTGTAAGACAAAACAATAATATAGACAAAATACAACTACTTATTAGTTTTGCACATGACCGTTTTATTTAGGTAGTTTGTTACACTAATATAATCATCTCACAATGCGTGTTTATTTCGGAACGAAGCAGTATTTGTAAACACTCGACTTAATGTCAATCGTTTCAAACGTCACCATGATAGCCTTAGGTTCGGCTGCGTTGTAAACAATAACAAATAATCTAGAAGTACAATTAGTATTCATATCGGTTTTATCCTAATTAGATAGCTGCGGCTGCAAATACAATGTTGCCCTTGTAATAAAATTGCAATGCACTTATAAAATGGAAGTCGACGACCCGAGAACTCCGCTGCTTGGTACGTAGCTCAGTTTTTCTAGTTATTTAATTTGATTAATTCATTGATATGCCTAGCCTAGTGTTGTGAATAATATAGTGATATGACCCTTTTGTCACGAGCATCGCGGAAATTCTTTTATCAGTTTCTAGGTACCTACGTATTTTGTTGCAGATTGTTTCTGTTGTGACTTCAGAAATCATGTTTTCTGTTCTAACTTATAAGGATTGTGTAACAGTAATTCAGGAAGTTTTTTTGTTACTTATATGGTTTACGGTTCACTGTAATTCTGTTTAATGTGGTGTTCTTTTGTAATAAGTAATTCAAAACTTGGGGTGATTTCTTTTTCTTAGAAAGGTCTAAATCCTCTTTGATTTCAATTAATATTAACTGCATTATTAATTTTAACAATTGAACGATAAATCAAACTAATGTATTGCGTTTCTTATCTAGAGGAATTTAACCCTTCATTCAAATACCTAGTGTAGGGACGGAGCCAGAACAAATATTTACATATGATTGAGCTATTTCATATGAATAAAATCATAATTTAAAGCGATTTAAATTTGAACATTCTTCTTCTGGCATATAAAGAGTTAATGTAATATCAAATATAATTATGTAATATCTATATCATCTTAATATTTCTAGATCTACTTCAAAACAAATTATTCAATTAAAAATAGTTTTATTTTTGTGAATCGCTGGATTTTAATTTATCATAATACTTTAAGTTTTTATTTCGGATGTGACAACCAAGCAACACATTGCAATAATATTTCTTCAGGAGTTGCACTGTTGGAGATCATGTGACTCTGTTTATATAAGCCTATAGTTTGCTTATCATGATTACTACTAGCCTAATTCTTTACTGTAATAGATTGTTAACCAAGGTATCAAGGTGATCATTTGCATCCCGAGATATGTATGCTGCATAAGCACTAAGCTCTTAATCTTTCCCCTAAAATAAACACTACTTTTTAGTTTAACAGCGTTAAGTGAACAAAAGCATTCTATGTCGTCACAAATTTACTTTGCCTCAATTATAGTCGTACAAAAATGTGTAGGTAAGTATCTATTTATTCTAACATTATTTAAAATCCCCTGTAAAAGATTCTTCCTTAATCTAGTTATAAGTCAAAAATAGTGGATGACAAATACTTTTTTCAATTACTTTCCTCTCTAGGGATTTCCAGAAAGCAAAGATGAAATAGTAGATGGTTTCACACTAGAGCAAGAGTGCCAATATTTCGAGTGTGAAATGTCGGTTATGAGGAAACTTGATACTTAATAAAACTTATAAAAGTAAGACTCAGTTACAGACGTTACAGTGGCTGTATAAAGCATGGCTCAGTACGGGTTTAGGTTTTTTTTAAATACTATAGAGAGGCTGTATTTATAGATTTCTACTATTGCACTGCACAGCACAGGTCCATTGACATATTTCTTATTCTAAATTACTTTTCTTCCCTAGGGTTGACATGCATCTCTTTCAACACTTTCGCTTCTAAGATAAACAATGACCTACTTTCAGAGTATGAGTCATGAAAAATATTTTTTTATCTTTCTTTGTTAAGAGAATGAGAGGCACAAAACAGAAACAATGAAACTGGCCTGCAATATAGTTCTGACAATGAGCTGAAAGTCAATGTTATATGATTGACTTAATAAATGTTTTGATTTGAATATTATTGAGAGGAAGTTTCCATACCTTCTTTTAATTGTTAAATTAAAATAAATACCTTCCTAAAACATAATAATATCCTCATAAAATTCACATGGGTACAAAGTATTCTTAAACGTATTAAAATTATAAAATACAAGCATACATACATACATAAGCTCACACCTTTATTCCCAGAGTGGGGTAGGCAGAGCTACAGAATTACTTACTAACCACTCTAAAAACTTATTAACTTTTAAAATACAAAATACATATTACTTATAGTTTTAAAAGCCATTCATTTGAAATACAAATTACAGCATTCAAATAAGTACTATCAACCCAATGGAACCCTGACCCACCATCTGGAACTGTGTCGCAGTGGTGTTATGATTCAAGTTGTAAGTAGTGTCAAACAAATTATCTTATAATGTCACTATGACACCGTTCTAAGGTGGTTCAGGGTTTCATTGGGTTAATAGTACATAATATTTCTTTCGTCATACCAATTACTTGGAGACTTGTCTAACAGTGCTTCTGTTATTATTATTATTTTTGTACAATAAACCATAACTTATAATATTCTGTTTGCCATTAAGACTGCGCCGAGCGTACGCCGGATATACAGTCGCGCCCTCATTACTATTATTGTGTTTTCTAATAAACTAAAGTATTTTCTTGATATTAATCGGTAGGTTTTTGTACTACGAATGAAAACACAACTTATATCACATAGTTTAATAACAATTCACCTTCGAGTTATCAACTTAACGGAAACAAGTGGCTACCTTTTCCCGTAAAGCTGACTACTCAAAGGGTAATTGTTGTTAAAGTTTGTTACGTATCCCATAAATTGTGTTTTTGCTTGCGCTACAAAAACGGATCGTCTGATTGCAAGGAAATCCCTTAGTTAATTAGAAAACACAATAATAGTAATGGCGCCACTGGACGCTCGACGTTTGCTCAGTGCAGTCTGAAATAAAATTACTCCAATAATATGGCGTCATAATTACTTGTCACTTTTTTCAAGTTCTATTTTAACATCGACCAGATTACGGCAGTTTGCTTTTTCTTACTCTAACGTTATTTCTATTATCCCAGACAAATTAGAGATAAGCTATTGACCGTCATGAACACTTCATTCTTTTGATGTTTACCATAGCATTCATTCTATAATTACTATGATACGTCTAGACTGTCAATCTCACTAACTAACTAACAAGCAGGGTACAACCACGACTTTTTTTTAATGGTCAACTGCGCCTGCGTGGTCTGCCCCAATTTGTTAATTGTTGACTCCGACACGCAATCGTTATTCGTAAGACTAACTAGGTGATGAGAACTGATTGTTTACTTTACAACCATAGTTTTCCGAGTCCGCCCGACTGAGTACAAAAGACTTAAAATGTGACCCATCTTAGGTACAAAATCAATCCGACATTCTACGACAATAAGGTTGAGTTTCCTATAAGTTACAAATGACTTGGTATCTCTAATGACATTGACGGCTTCAAGCATTTTTTTTTGAAATGGGTCACAAATTAACGTTCGTGACAGAGACGTTTCACCAGAGATGTGCGAGGATGCGTTACGACTGTTGCGAGGGAGGTGTTTGTCATGAACCAATAGAAACACTTCATTTACCAATCCTCGCTTCGCTTAGCTCTGGTGGAAACAGCTCAGCGGAGCGAGGTTTTTGTAGATACAAAAGAAGGGAAAGATGTGAGCGAGGAATTTGTTGCGAGGAATGTGTTGCGATGGATGTGTTGCCAGGCGGCGTCTGGCTCACCCCGCCCGCATCCTCGCACCGCTCAGCTACCTCGCACATGTTTGGTGGAAACATTCACACCGTTACACCTCGTAACACAGCCTCGCACCTCTTAGCTACCTCGCACATCTGAGTTGAGGTTGAGTTTCCTATAAGTTACAAATGACTTGGTATCTCTAATGACATTGGACGGCTTCAAGCATGTTTTTTTTAAATTGGGTCACAAAATAATAGTGATTGTAGGTACATATTACGTTTCCAGGGTTCACGGGGCTTTAACTTTTTAATAACTTAATCATTAAGATAAGTTCTCTGAACCTTGGTTTTATTGTAGTCTGAGCCTTTAGAGCAAATAAACTGAGATTTCATCGTACGAGTAAATTAATAATTGTAGGGATTATCTATGATTAAAATTTCTGAGCTATTAAAAAAAGATAAGTCAGTCCTGTGAGTTTTATCCAATATACAGTTATCTAAAGTTTTTTTTGTTACTAATATTTTAACTGTGACTTAATACCAATTTCACCAAACGATTTTAAATTTACTCAATGTTAATCGACTGTAAAGCGGGCTACATACAATCAGTTTTAACTGCAAAGTCGAACCGTTCAGTTAAAACGTATGTGTGTAGGCATTGTAAAGAGAACTGATTAGATTACTGATTAATTAATAAATATATTGATTTCTGACTTCTGTTGTTTATCTCTATTTACTTACCGTTCGAAACCTAGATGTTTAGAGAGAAAAAAATGGATTTAGTGTTAAGACAGAAATCAAAAAGTTTTGGACACTGGCTCCGGTAAATACCGGCTACCAAAAGATCTTGTTTTTATTTCTGTATTGTATTTTATCGATATATTATGTAAAACTGGAGTCGATAAATGAGAAGTCACTAGCGTTATTGAAAATGCGGGCCTAGTTTGGCTGCGTCTATATCGCGTGTCAAATGCGGATAAAGCATCCGTCACTCTTGTACTTATTTACGTGTCAGAAGGTGACGGATGCCTTATACAAATTTTGTCACGCGATAAACGCAGCCATATTAAGGCCCCTGGATCGGTTACTTATTACCCTAATTGTGTTCAATTGAACAATAATAATATCAAGTTTCATTAATGAAAAGGTCAATTGCGGCGTGTAAAAAATACTCTCGATCGACTCTCTCGTCTTTTTCGGAGGCATTTAACTATCCCACTAATATTATAGATGCGAAAGTTTGTATGTGTGTTTGTTACTCCTTTACACTGCAACGGCTGGACGGATTTAGATGAAATTTGGAGTGAAGATAGCCTGGATTAACATAGACATTCATCCCAAAAAAAAGTTCCCGAAGGAAAAACGATAATCGAAATCTATTCGAAGTCGTGCTCGATAACACTGTAAAAGACTGTCAAAGAAAGTGGGTAAGTTTGTAACCAGAGGCCCTTGCCAAGATGCATTATGGCGCGTACTAGCGTTTCTATTCGTTTGGTTTTTAAACCAATCGCGTCACTGGTAGATCACGTGACTCTTCGTATCACGTCATCTGATCTACCAGTGACGCCATTGGTTTAAAAATAAAACGAATAGATTCGCAAGTTAGCGTAATACATCTTGGCAAGGGCCTCTGTATCTATGTATCTATGGTTCTTTGAACCCATGTACAGATGTAGTGAATAATCCATTCCCATCGTTTTTTGTCGGATTAGTTCGTATTTATCTAGCTTTCTCAATTAGCTTCAGTACCCATCAATAAGCTAACTGAGAAAGCAAGATAAATATGATGTTATCCGACCAAAAACGATGGGAAAGGATTATTCACTACATCTGTAGCGACTGAACGGATACAGCAGCCTTATACGTTGGACCCATCGTGCTGCTAAATTGAAAATGCAATGTGTTTTGTTCGCACTGACGGGACTACTTAATCTCGCCGCTTGGATATCACTCGACAGTCCGCACGACCGGCGTTGTTTACAGAATCACTACCCAGATATCGACGGACATGGGTGTCTGTAGATTAGAATTAGCATTACATAGGGTCACTGTGTAGCTACTTACTTTATTATGTTTGTGGGTTATTAAAATATTAAGATTCGAACAGCTATGAACTTAAACATAAATCTATGAAGTTAGATAATCTAACGCAGGGTTTCTCAACCTTTTACCACCTGATTAAATTTCCCAGATGACTGTAAACCCCGGAAAAAAGTCGTTAAATAGATTATACTCGTTGTTTATGCCATGTCTAAGATGCTATCACAATACGTAGGTACTATCAGCCCAATGGAACCCTGACCCACCATAGAACGGTGTCACAGTGACATTATAAAACAATTTGTTTGACACTTCTTATGACTTGAATCATAACGTCTCTGCGACACAGTTCTATGGTGGGTCAAGGTTCCAATGGTCTGATAGTACGTAACCAAGATTGATTCGTTACGTCACAACTAAAGTCGCCGTCAATATAACTTGTGAAAGATGTAAACAAATAAGTACTGTTTGACAAGTAACCTCAATTGTTCACCACGCGTGTTTTTATTAAAAATAACATAAATAATAGTTATTTCATCTTGAACTTAATATGAAAATAATGATCTAGTGTATAAATCATTGCAAAGACCTCACTTGATCTTTAAAAATATATACGTGATTATCGAGTAATCATATTTGAATTGACAACATTTCATTTTGGTGACACCTGCAAATTACTATACGAATCGAAAGGGTTTTACCTCCTGAACACGGCAAAATATTTATTTAGATTTATTTTTCTTTATTTTCAAAATTACAAGTAAGTCAATAAAAATATCGAGTTTTACCAATACTATGCCTGAATAGATATAATACCATTGCCTTTTTCACGAGAAAAAAAGCTGTCATACTTCAAATTAGACATTGACACTATTGACAGATGGATAGAGACTTAGGGCCATTTGCACGCAGAATTTAACCCTGGGTTAAGGCACTAACTCGAGTTAGTAGACGTCAGATTCATACGATAACTGTCATTTTAACTCGAGTTAGTGTCTTAACCCAGGGTTAAACTTTTCGTGCAAGTGGCCCTTTATCGGTTGACATGATACTTTTTTATATACAGATTGGACTAACGTAATATGTCCATTGTGTCGTAGAAATGAAGTTACGCCCTTTTAGAATAAGTACATCTTAATAAATTAATAATACCTATCTAAAATAATTATTCATTCTAGAGAAAATTTAAAACTATTAGTGTCTTTCTCCTTCCAAACAGTATCTATAAAACGAATAAAATTAAAGTCTTGAAAATATGAAATCTTGTCAATTGGTTCGTTTGGTTTTGTTTAGGTACATATTTTCCAAGTTCTATTTACGGCCACTTTACTAGACGTGGTCAGCAACGAATAAAATGATATTATTTAGTTACTACCAACTCCCGAGCCATTCTTTTTCTCGATCGTTACTCCAATCTGAAATATCTTAGCTTGAACCTGTGACCTAGTTTGATAAATCACTGCTCAATCATTTTTTCATAAGACGCTATTCAGTTATTAAGATAATAATTGATTAGCGAAGTTTTTATTTAAATAGCGAAGTAGAGTCGCTTACTGGGGCCTAGTCAAGATGTGTAAAAGTTAGCGATATTCGAATATCGACAAAATGTATAGGATTTACGTAAGGTCATGACAGATTGCGTCGAACGCTCATGTCAACTCCATACATTTCGAGTCGATAAACGTTAGCATTAGCTCTTCATTTTTCACGGAATCGAACCCACGACTTGAGAGGCGCTTGCTGAAACCGCGAGGCAATTTTTTTTCCTTGTCCTATCAGCCTGGTTCAGTCTTCTTTCCAATCGATGTGAAATTTGATACAAATATGGTACATAGGGTACTGTTTTTTGCCGAACCAATTTTGATGAAAATCTGCGGAAAAGGTCATGTTCAACGCGGACCAAGTGGAGGGCTTTAGCATCCTAGAATCCCCATTTCATTTTTTTTTTTTTTTTTTATGGCATAGAGAAGACAAACGAGCACACAGGCCACCTGATGGTAAGTGGAAACTGTGACCCATAGACATTCGCATTCACAGGACTGCGATGCAATCCTAAGACTGCAAATGCGTTGCCAACCCTGAGGACTAAGATGGAATGCCTCTATGCTACATTATGATTAATAGGTACGTATGATTCTATGTCGAACACCATTATTTTTTTATCTCATCTCATGTAATTTATAAATGTTTATAAATTAAAAATACTGTAAAGTGACTTTCCCAACCATCGAGTTAATGACTAGGTATTAAATAGATATAACCCTCGATATAAAGGACGCCTTTCTATCTTCTAAATGAAACCTAATTAAGAAACACTCCGATTCAACAATCATTCTTTAAAAAAATCGCGTCCAAATCGGCTATCTGTTTGAGAGCTACGATGCCACACACAGACACACATAATACACAGAAACACATACATAGACGCACATATACACGTTATAGTGAAAATATAACACACCCCTCATTTTTTGTCGGAGGTTAAAAACCGATTGCGTAATAACTTTCGGTATTTAAAACACATTTGTTTATACTCTGCTTTAGATAATACTTGGAGTGTATGGGACTCAGACATGCCGTTAAAAAAGGCACGTTTCATCGTACATTGAAGCTTTACTACGGTCCGATATGCTACATTGCCTTTATCACCAATGTACCACGAAACGTGAATTTTTCAATATTTATACTGCCGTGCAGGCCCTAAAACGCAGTAACAGGTTTTTTCGAGTTTTTCAGTTGAATTTTGAATTTTAACGGGCACGCTATAAGGAACACAGTGATCTAACCTATTTTTTGATCCGATGATTACACGATGAAAAAAAACAATTTGTAAAAGCAGTAAACCCTACACAGCGAGTCTATATGTACTGTAATACTAACTAAAATACAGTGATAGCAGTTACGTCTACAACGACCCGTCACTTTACCAGGTAATACGCAGTAACTATCTTTATTACCACAAAAAAAAATGTAATCTTCAGCTTAAAAAATATTTAAGAATGTAAACTAAAACGCAGTAAGTAGTTTTTGTACCAAAAATTTTATACTGCGTAGTTGATCACTTACTTATTTCCTATGAACTACATATTAAAATGCAGCTTCGTGCTTGAATGAAGTATTTTATTTAGTATTAGTCAAGTAGGTTCATAGTGAAAAACCAACTAAAGTGCGACAAAGTCAAAACACTTTCTTTTACTTTTATCGCAATATCAATTTTGAACAAGAGTGTTACTGCCTAAAATGCAGTATCTTTATTACTTACTGCAGTATAGTTCGCATTGTTTTCAGGTTGAAAAATAACTTAATGCTAAATAAATAGCAGTATGAGAGCATTTCACGGCATTTTAATTGGTAACTTAAAAAATATTAATAAATTTCACTGCAGTGAGATCATACTTTACTGCGTTCTAGTCAGGATCTGTGTTGCTTTTTCTCTCGCTTTAGTCGCTTAATCAGTCGCAAGTCGATCACTGCGGAAGAAAGACATTGGCGTCGCGCCGGTGCATGGAGGCAGCGAAGTTCTCGTTGAGGCAACGTACTTTGTATTAGCTTCCGCATTCATAAGGTTGGTATATAAAACAAGAACTTAGTTATAAAAAAGTCAAATTTAATGATTGCAACCACGTTGTCAACACTGCAAACAATACTTGAAACTTTAATAAACTTGTATATCGATCAACACAAAAAAATATTTTATTAGTTAACTGACTAGTTAGGCGTGCAGGATAGGTTATCTTCTTTGTCAAAGTAATACGGTTTATGTAGGTAGGTACTTACCTGCCTATTACTTTAACATAAGAATGTTTATTTTAAAAATGATAATGCATGTTATGATATTCAAATAAAAATAAGTAAATGCCAGAGTATGTGGGTAGTTAGTAAATTATTTAGTTTGGGCAAGGAATTATTAGGTACCTAGTGGTAATTTATGATTATGTAGGTAGTATGTCCGTACGGCCTACTTCCTTACTGAATATTTATCTTTTGTTATTGTAATAAAGGTAGTTTTGTTTGTGTAATAAAGGTATTTTCTGAAGGTTAAATATATCAATTGTGTACCTACAGAAGTAAATGTTATTAAAAGTAGACTTTTTTAATAGGTACCTACCAGGTAGCTATACTTAATTAGTTGATCCTTATATTGGTGCTTTTGAATTTTTAGGGTTATAAATATACCTACGTACTAAAAATAAAAATAAGAAAGAAGGCGTGTGTATATTGTACCTACATTCTAAAAATTACGACT
Organism: Acleris laterana; assembly: GCA_963966035.1. Lineage (NCBI taxonomy): Eukaryota > Metazoa > Arthropoda > Insecta > Lepidoptera > Tortricidae > Acleris > Acleris laterana. The sequence goes on along the minus strand of OZ014445.1, from coordinate 5,332,301 downwards.
ATATCCACTTAATGAAGTTTGGTTATTGTGGTTATCAAATAGTTAGTCTTAAGTAATATTTTTCTACTTCTTTTAAAAATGTAATAAAATGCTTGGTTTGCTGATGCATACTTAATCATATTTTTTTAATTTACAGATTAAACTAAAGGAAAATGAGTACTAGATCAAAAAAAATTATTGGCGTTGGCGAATGGAACAAAAAATGCTACACCACCTTTTAAAATGATACGTAACAAAGTCGATTCAAATAAAAACTTAAGCCAAGATAAAGAAAATTGCATGAACTCAAGAAAAAAAATTAACGATGAAGAAATTTGGTCTCATTATATAACATTGGAAGAGATGAAGGAAATTAAAAGCAGGGACTTTGAATATAGCAATTCATATCAATTCATTAAACAATGCGATTTATCCCAACTCACGCAAGCTTTGACTAACAAGCAGTTTATCAAACCAACCCCAGAAAAACCTGGGACTCCATATCCTTTGCCACTAACAGCTTCGACCGAACCACCTATGCCACAACCAACTGTTATTGAAATGGCTTTGACTCCACCAAATCTGACCCAACCAGCTCTAGCACAACTGGCTCAAGAAGATCAAACGTCTTCCTTGTCGATTCTCTCCCAGCCTAGCCAATGCGATTTATCTCAACTCACGCAAGCTTTGTGTAACAAGCAGCTAATCCCACCACCACCAGAAAATCCTGTGACTTCATATCCTTTGCCACTAACAACTTCTACCAAACCACCTACGCCACAACCAACTGTTATTGAAATGGCTTTGACTCCACCAAATCTGACCCAACCAGCTCTAGCACTACTGGCTCAAAAAGATCAAACGTCTTCCTTGTCGATTTTCTCTCAGCCTGGCCAATGCGATTTTTCTCAACTCACGCAAGCTAACAAGCAGCTTATCCCACCAACACCAGAAAATCCTGTGAATCTATATCCTTTGCCAGTAACAGCTTCGACCGAACCAGCTACGACACAACCATCTGTTATAGAAATGGCTTTGACGCCACCAAATCTGGCTCAAGTAGATCAAATGTCTTCCTTGTCGAATCTGTCTGAACCTGGTCTAGCGGATCTAACTACTACGGAAACAGCTTCAAAACAAGTCATTAATAATAATGATATTGTTACATTGGAAGATTTATTATGTTCTGAGGTTTTGCCAACATCAACAGAGATATTAGCTTTCGTGGCAGTTTTTGAAGATTCGGACGACTCGGTAGCAGATAAAGATTATGTTCCTGTGCCCTCATCAGGAAACCATGTATCAGAACATACATCAGAGGACGCAGAAGGGACCTTAAGTAGAAGAAAAAGAAAACAAAGAAAAACTAGTACTATACAAAAGTCAGCAAAAAAGTTAAAAAAGAACCTAGATAAATATTATATGAAGCCACCGTGCCACAATCTTTGCAAAAAACTGTGTTCTTTCAGTTTTAGTGAGGATAAAAGGCTAGCTATCCATGCTGATTACTGGTCTATGGACTGGGAGTTTCCTATAATTGTTATCTTAGTATAGGTACTTAATAAAATAATGTTACAACCGCATGTGTTCAGAGCACCTAAATTTAAGTAAGCTAGCTCAAATGGTAAAAAAATAAACATTATTCTGATACTTAAAAGTGTATTTTTGTTTTATCCTACCTAAAAGACATCTCGTTAGTAGAAAATTTGTTATATACTTGATACTACATACTTGATACGTTTAATTCGTTCAAAATGCAAGTTAAAGTGCCGTAAAGAAAGTCTTATGCCGCAAATTAGTCTGCAAAGTAGCAAATAAATCGTAAGTTTTTGTAGTACTCGTATCAAGTATTTTTACCGCATTTTAGTATGCATATGTGTACCTTTTCGTGTGCAGTAACTGCCATGATTTTCAAAAAAACCTTTGAATTTTTACTATAATAACCTAAATTTAATTATTTCTTTGTAAATTCAATCTTTGTTGTCACTTGGTCCTCGTGGCAATAAAAACATCGACCATACAACTATAGTATGAAAAAAAACGAGCGTCAAAAAGTTATTCGCGGTTTTCTCGAAACCGCTTTTTTTCTCATACTGCGTTTTAGAGCCTGCACGGCAGTATACTACCGGTCTTGCTCGCCGCGCGCCATTATAGTACTATTATCAGAGCAGAGCACATGTGTCGTGAATGTAAAGTGATTACATTATACACCTTGTTGTTTAGTGTTTTTGAGTTCAAAATGCAATGATAAATGCTTAGTGGTGAATTAAATTGGCATTAGATTTGCAATGAGTGGCGTTATAGGTTGGTATTCTGTGCATATTGTTTATAGTTTTTATTTTATACAGTGTGTCCCTGGATAAAGTGCACAAACGAATAGGGATGAAACTAGACACAATTTTATCGACAAAAAAAATAATAAAAAAAAATTACCACCTTTATTTTTTTTTTTATGATTTTTAAAAAAAAGTCATAGTACGCAGAGGACCTCATCGGAACAAATCAAGATATTTTGGCTCCTGTGGGCTCTATTGATTTGAAACAAACGGAATTATAATCACAAAAGTTTATTTGTGTCAATGAAAATAGAAAAAAATGAGAAAAAATGACATAAACCGAAATGAATTTTGTGTTTTTTTTTCTCGAATTTTTAGTATTTACTCGATTTACTCAAAATTATGCCCATCTTACCTCATGTTATTTTTACCAGTAATGGTTGAGTATCTCATTGCCTTTTATTTAAAAAAATAACCAAGTGTCTCGCACAATTACAAGATCTTTAATGAGCGGCCAAACAAAGACATTGCGTTTACACTTAATTAGGTAGCCGCTCAGGTTGAAACCCTTAATGGAGGATTAGGATTACATTTTGGGTTTCTTGCACAATTATAAGATTATTAATGAGTGGCCGAACAATGACATAATGATTACGCTTAATTAGGTTGTCGCCCAGGTAGATTATTGTCCTTACTCTTTATTGAATTTTATTTGGGGTGGGGCGGGGAATACATGTTAGGATTAGCATAAATAGTGATAAGATAAGGTTTAGTTCATGAGTTACTTCGAATCATTCGTCGTTACTTATTCTCAGTTACAACTACTTCTACTATCAGGATTTCATAAAATGCCCCGTTCCTGATCTGCCGTTGAATCCAAGAAGACAGCACACATCTTGGTACCCTGTCTACGTCGTCGTGTAGATGTTGAACTCGTTGGTAGTGGTATGGGTGAAGACCTTCTTTTTTAAAAATCCGCCAAACCGATGATTTTGAAACTCCATGCTGCAAGGCCAACCGCCGAATACTGGTCGTCGGATCAGCAAATAAACTTCTTAGTATGGCTTCCTCAACAGCTCCATCAATCACTACTCCTGCTTGTTCTCGGCGATCTCGATCCAATCGAAGTCCATTCGACAATCGTCTGTGAAGTTCTTGAAAATTACGAGCAGATGGTACAGGTCTCCTGTTCGGGAATGCTGCCATGTATAATAAACGAGCAGCTCTGGCATTACCTCTCGCCATTCCATAATAAAAGTGGATGTCGGCGAGATCTCTGTGCGTGAACTCACTTAAACGGGGCATTTTATGAAATCCTGATAGTAGAAGTAGTTGTAACTGAGAATAAGTAACGACGAATGATTCGAAGTAACTGATGAACTAAACCTTATCTTATCACTATTTATGCTAATCCTAACATGTATTCCCCGCCCCACCCCAAATAAAATTCAATAAAGAGTAAGGACAATAATCTACCTGGGCGACAACCTAATTAAGCGTAATCATTATGTCATTGTTTGGCCACTCATTAATAATCTTATAATTGTGCAAGAAACCCAAAATGTAATCCTAATCCTCCATTAAGGGTTTCAACCTGAGCGGCTACCTAATTAAGTGTAAACGCAATGTCTTTGTTTGGCCGCTCATTAAGGATCTTGTAATTGTGCGAGACACTTGGTTATTTTTTTAAATAAAAGGCAATGAGATACACAACCATTACTGGTAAAAATAACATGAGGTAAGATGGGCATAATTTTGAGTAAATCGAGTAAATACTAAAAATTCGAGAAAAAAAAACACAAAATTCATAGGAAAAGTCATTATTTTTAGGGTTTATGTCATTTTTTCTAATTTTTTTCTATTTTCATTGACACAAATAAACTTTTGTGATTATAATTCCGTTTGTTTCAAATCAATAGAGCCCACAGGAGCCAAAATATCTTGATTTGTTCCGATGAGGTCCTCTGCGTACTATGACTTTTTTAAAAAAATCATAAAAAAATAAATAAAGGTGGTAATTTTTTTTTATTATTTTTTTTGTCGATAAAATTGTGTCTAGTTTCATCCCTATTCGTTTGTGCACTTTATCCAGGGACACACTGTATGATCTATTGATGAATTTGGTCTTTGTTTTACCTGCTTTCCTTCACACTTAGCAGTTTAGTCTATCGGAGCCGATTATATGAATACGAGTATACCACTACAACTAGAGTGTACCTAATTATTACTAAAACATACTTTCGTTCAGTTCTACTTTATTGCGTAACCTAAATGTATTTTTAATCGTAAACAAATGTTTTATGGTTACGAATAGAGATTTAGATTCTTTTGTGTAAGTTTTTTGCTAAGCTGTATACGTTTTTAGAAATGTAACGAAAACTTAAAATAAATAGATATACAGAGTTAAATTTAATTTGCCGGTAAGTGTCAAGTAAATTGCCTTCTTATCGAAATCTCAAAAAAAAAAGTACAAATGTCAAGACGTTTCAAATGAATATGAAGAATGTCTATCTCAATACATTTACATTCATACATAGTATACCATACGTCTAAAGACTGTAATTACTAAACTGTTCTCGGCTGAGACGCCCGTTTCAGGCAGGATATCCTATCGCAAGACCAAAGTTATTTTTCCAATTGTTTCCTTTGTCCAGAAATTCATAAGTTTGAAAGTTTTTATTCTGAGCCATTTAAGTTTTCGAAAAATTTAAAAAAAGTGCCTAATCTGTAGGGTAGGTTAGGTTAGGTTAGGTTAATAATTACTTAAGGGAGTTTAGTAGTTAAAACCTATTCAATCTGTACTAATCGATTTTTATTTGTATCTTGCTGGTAATCTCTTTAGAATTGCTGAACCCATTAAAAACAAATTTTCACTAATAGGTAGCTACATTGATACCAACGAATGTAGGATATTTTTCATTTTGATTTAACCGGAGCTAAACATAGGGGGGGGGTCATTAGTTCACTATATTAGTGAGTTAGTAGGCGGCACTGGCAATTAATAGAGAAAAAACTGTATTGTCAATAAATGGAATGGAAACAAGTGGCAATAGCCCTGAATAAAGTATAGTTCCCAAAGGAAAACCAATAAACAAGTTCTTACATACACATACATACATACATAAACTCACGCCTTTATTCCCAGAGTGGGGTAGGCAGAGCTACAGAATTTCCAACAACAATAAAAACTTTTTGATAATTCTGTAACCACATTTTGCACACTTAAGCGAAGATGTTTACCAGTGTATTAGTGACAGGTTGCAAGCCCATCGCCTAACAGTACTACACGCCTTTATTACCTTAGTCGGCTTTTACGACATCCACGGAAAGATACGGAGTGGCACTATTCTAATCCGGCTACCACACGGGGGGGGGGAGGGGGTTCTTAAACACGGACAAAGACACGCATAAAAGCTGTGTAAAGAAAACAGACACTCTCTAATATCAATAATTTGCTATGGCATGCTGTAAATCGACGCCAGCGGGGACGAATAACAACCTAATACTCGTAGTCGTATATCGCTGATTAATGGTGGTTATGCGAGCATGTTTTTTTTTTTGTAAGATTAAACCACATGTGTGTGGTCAAGTGTGGCCGACTATGGAAATATTCAACCACTTTTATGTACTCCGTTCGTGATAACGCTGTTGATGTTAGATGGTAAAGCGCAGTCTCGCTCTATGTTTTGTTCTGCCCCGGTGCTTTCCCACCGGCGAGGAGTGACGAGAGTAAAAATTTGTATTGAAAGATTTTAATTCCCTCCTCGCCTATCTTCGCTGGATATATTATGATCTAGTCTAGTGGAAAACCACCTTTACGGTCGCCTTTATCGCGGTGAATAATTTATAACAAAGCTTCCATTACTCTTTACTTACATACTGGTCAAAATGTGACAGATGGTTAGTCCACGTTTCTCCTCAAAGTTATAAACACGACGAAGGGCCTGTTGTTTGATCAGTAGTTAAACTAACTAATTATTAAAATTTAAAAAAGGAATCGAAAATTTGAAGGAATTTCAAGGAAATGTGTCAAATTTTCAATTCCTTTTTCGAATTTTAACAATTAGTTAGTTTAACTACTGATCAAACAACAGGGCCTAAATAGATCTTGCTTTGCAAAAAAAGAGTTGAAAAGTAAATAAGGGTAAAATGAATAGTTAAAATTCCTCGACCTACCTATCGAGTTTTCTCGAGCTAAATTTCCCGGACCGTATAACCGATTTTCCGGGAATTCTAGGCCTAAGAATTCCCGGGCAGAAATCCTAGTTTTCATGTATAGATAGATATAAATATTCTCTAAGCTCTAAGGCTCTAAGGCTAATAAATATTCTTTCAGGAGTCTCCCCGGAGACCAGTCGGGTGCGGCGAGCAGCGTCCAAGTTATGCGGCCTGGAGTCCTGGAGACGACGGGTGCCCATCACGGTGTGGCTGCCAGCCTACAAGACGGAGTACCTGTTCCGGGACTTCATCGCTGGTCCGTATCATGCAATTTTAAATGAGTTTTGGCATGGAGAAGCCAATCAAGCATTTCTTGATAATATTGACAGCAGTACAAAAATACTGAATGCTGAATGCTGAATTTATTGATTGTGAAGGAATAGTAATAACAGCACAGCATGCGGCAATGACGTTAGGTTGCCAGCGACAAGACGTCCAATAGGAAGCAGTCTTTAGGTTTTTTTTTACTTTTTACGTTTGCCATGCACTGCCGAAAGAAAGATACGTAGGTAGTGGTTCAAATTGCAAGTACAATGAAAAAAATACTTGGTCGTTTCTAACAAGATTGCGATTATTGTGCATAGGCGTCTTGATTCCATACGAGTCAAAGAAGACGTTTGATACATCAACTAAGATGCAAGTTGAATCACTAAAGGACTTGCTGCTGTTACTATAACTTTTGGTTAATGGTAACTACTTAATATCATAACTAGAGATGGGCCGACTGCGGATTTTGCCGACTAGCCAGTCGGCCGACTAATCGGTTTTCAATTTGCCGATTAATCGGCCGACTAGTCGGCAATGCCGATCGTAGGTTTCTCCTATGTTCGGGTGAACGCGGAAACGTTTGTTTCGCCTACCCCTACCATGCGTTCATGTTTTGACCAGCTTTGATTACGTTTTTTCTGTACCGGCGCGTGTTGCTCGACCAAAAAAAACGATCAAATCTCTAATTATAGTATTAAAACGAACTACCTACTGCTTTTTATCACTATGTCGAAAATAAAATCACGTGTGTGGAATTTTTTTGACGATATTATTCATAAGAATATTAAATTCCATAGATTAAAAAATAGTTTAATTTATATTTCCTATAGGCAATAAAGTGCCGAATATTCGGCATTTTTTGCCGACTAGTCGCCGACTAATCACCGACTAGAAATGATGCCGAATAGTCGGCTTTCCCGACTAGTCGTCGACTAGTCGGCCCGTCTCTAATCATAACTATCATTTTATGTCAACTAAGAAAAAATCTCTCTTGGGTGGCTCATATTTTTTAGAATGTTATTTTCTTTACTATTACTATTACATAGACCATGGCGCCGCTGTTATGTCTCGCTCATTGAACGTGCTATACTTAGTAGTCACATACGTACTTGTAAAATGTACCTACCTTTAATGACCTGTTAATTTCTAAAACCGGTTTGTCTAACACCGGTACAAGACGCTCGCGAGAGTCGCGAGCCTTGGACTAGTATGGCGAAGCCTTTAATACAATTTTTCTATTCTATATGATATTCCCGCGGTTTCTACAAATCATATGATTCAGTAAAATAGGTTCGATAGTTCATAAACTAAAGTGTAAACTCTCTTATGCCCGGTTCCTATATTCAAGAAACGAATCGTTTTCCTTACGTCTCGTTAAAATTTGACACATTTTGTACGTAGCAAATCTCAAATTTTAACGAGACGTAAGGAAAACGATTCGTTTCTTGAATATAGGAACCGGGCATTAATAATACGATTATAATATGCTTGCCTTGAGTGACAAATGATACATTAGTGACTTCGGCAATTACGGCGAAGAAAATTGCCAATGATCTAAACCGGAATATTACATTTAGGTACCTGGACGCTCACTACTCAACGCCTCAGTGAGTCTAGGCAAGTTGCTTAACGATAGCGTAAACGATTTTCGTTAACTCTCAAAATGTGCGTAACTGTACCATCTGACAGCTTACGTCAATACTATACATTTTTGATAACGATAACGAACACCGAACGCATCCATATGCCCCATAGGGCCCCAGTTGTCTTACTACTGGACAGTTTAGGCGATAATAAAAAAAAAAAAATATTACGGTACAGATAACCCTTGGGCAGTCGGGTAAAAAGAAGTAGCAGGCTCAGGGTTTTATTCATATGGTCAAGTTATATCTAAATACATTGCAAATACTTCTATTCAGACTTTGTTACATTGTAAACAATTGACGAATGTCTTTTGAAGTAAACTGATAGCTTATGGTCATATTTCAATGATAAATTTACCGCGTTAATAGTAAAATACGTTGACTTGTGTAAATCGAACTGATGCATTTCAACAGGGTTTTTAAAACAAGTTCTGCTTTTTATAAAATAACAACTCCTGTATTGACAATTTACATCGTCGGATGAAAAACAATAGGTGATTTTAGTTACGCAGCACATTTGCATGGGTATCGCTATTTGTTAACGTGTGACATATTGATAATGGCGGCGTTACTCCGACCGAATACATACATCGTCACATGAATAGATAGATGTTTTTGTCGCAGAATGAAATATTTAGATGTTATACCGTTACCAAAAAGCGGATACAGACTGTTTTTTACATTCAATATAGTATCTATTACATACATACATACATAAACTCACGCTTTTATTCCCAGAGTGGGTTAGGCAGAGCTACAGAATTACTAACAACTCTAAAAACTTGTTGATAATTCTGTACTTAACCACATTTTGCACACTTAGGCTAAGATGTTCACCAGTGTATTAGTGACAGGTTTTAAGCCCATCGCCTAACAGTACTATACGCCTTTATTCCCTTAGCCGTCTCTTACGACATCCACGGGAAGATATGGAGTGGCACTATTCTAACCCGGCAACCACACGGGTAGTATCTATTATCTATTCTATATAGAGACAGGGAATAGGACACTGGGTATTGGATAAATGAGTGAAAGATTACTTTAGAAACTAATAAAAAAAAAATGACTGGAGATGTTTTTAAACCCCGACGCAAAAACGACGGGGTGTTATAAGTCTGACGTGTCTGTGTGTCTGTGTGTGTCTGTCTGTGGCATCGTAGCTCCCAAACGGATGAACCGATTTTTTTTTTTTTTGTATGAAAGGTGAATTAGTCGGGAGTGTTTGTTTGTGAATGTTTTATCAAAATCGGTTCAGCCGTTTTTGAGATACGGAGCTTTGAAGTTAAAAAAGCATGAAATAAAAAATTCAATTGAAAATTTAAAAAACCCCCGACTAAACAGTCGGTAAAAAAACGTCTAAAAAGTAAAAAATAATAAGTATTGGCCCTAAGTTTAATTATAGTAGGTTTTAATATTTTGATTCAAGCGTTGAAGCGTCGGGGGACCGCTATGTAAATGAAATAATATAAAATACTCCAGCTACTTAGCGGTTCCCGACGTGGCGATGCTTGAATCAAAATATTAATACCTATTATTTTTTACTTTTTAGACGTTTTTTTACCGACTGTAGAGTCGGGGGTTTTTTAAATTTTCATGTAACTATGAATTCCCATTGTTTCACTCAACTTTGAACATCTCTACAGCGGTCTGTCTGTTTACATAGCTAGCGATATTATGACGGCTCATCTTACGTATCTTAAGTAAGTAGGTAAACTATGTGATATAATGACATATCTGCGTTTAAGACGGTATTGTTTGCTTTATTATCCTGCAGTAAAAACTAATGATTCTGTAGAATTTAATCTGATGTTTTATTTTTATTAGCTACTTTTGTTTGTTACTGGCGTTTGCTGCATTTTTAAATTATGCAGGGAGGTATTTATTTTAAATTGGTTGTACAATATACCGATTTAGAATAGGTAGGTTAGGTACACCTGTCCAATAGTGAAACACTAAAATTTTAAACCATCCTAGCTTTGCCGTTTTTTTACAAGTTGCGTTCGGTGCTCGAGGTCGCAAGCTTGTATTATTCATTAGGCCAACCTTATAAACAAGTCTGCAAAAAATCGAAACTACCGGATTTGACGGAAGTATCCCGTACTTTCAGGCGACAAGGTTACTGGACTACAATCAATGATCCTCTAGAAGTGAGTAAGTACAAATACTATATCATGATACTATAATACTACTCGTATTTTGTTTACCCATAGCATGCAGATTGTTAAGCCGTAAAAGCGTAACAGACAGATTGTCAGACTGACGAGAAAATAAAATTTGTACGGAATGACATTGCATAGGGGTAATTATGAAGTGGAATAGTCAATTGTAATTCTTACATTGTTACATTGTTACATGTGGATAATGCTTAATATCTGGCATGAGATATGTTGACATCTTTTTTTGTACACACAATTATTAAGAGAGATTATGCAGTGATTCGCCACTTGAAGCCGTAGAGAATCTTAAAAAAAAACACGTTTAATTATCTCGTTTTCTTGTCTGTCTCATTGTTTGACTTTCTTTCCGCATGAGCTAAAGACGAAACATCGAATATAGCTCAGATCAAGATGACGGCAATAATATGGTGCCTTTTAATTTAAATCTATTTAAAAAATGAAAACGTACACATCCAAACAATAAACCCAAGAATAAATTTGTAAAATTATTGTAATACATAATTTTATCGTCAAATATATCACACCTCGTTTACCGCTAAAACGCGTAATTACCACAACATAAACCATTTCGAGCTCCTGGTATTTCATCTGTACATATGTATATATGTAATTGTATATCGCCACCATGTGTATAACACAAACTTTACAACACGCGTCGGATTAACACAGTCGCTCGTGCCAGTTATGCGATAATGCAACGCCAACCTATTGCATGCTCGCTAATGCACCTACTGACGTTCTGTTGATAGTTTAATAAGTCATATTTTTCGTTCGTTCGTTTGTCAGTTTCTCAAGCCCGAAGGGCAAACCGTTCAAATATACGAGCCCCGCTAAATAAGAACCGTTGAAATAAGAAAATAACAGACAATTTTAGCTTGACAGGATGTCATACATTTGACGCCTCTGTGTCACTATGTTTATTTAATCCATTAGGTTTTCTTTTTTAACAAGGTTAAGCCGTTATCCGACAACTTCTTCGGCGCTTCTTCAAATTGCATAAGTTTCATATATAATTCGAAAATTAAAACAAAAGTACATACGTTTGTACGGAGACGTAGTTTTATCAAATAAACAAGCCCATAAACCACCAGGTGAGCCTGAAACATCCTTGATTCTACACAAAGGTGTCCCATGCTAGCTGTATATCTACGTTCTTATTACACAAACGTATGCAACCTGAGGCTCTAGTGTTTTCAGCTATACTATTGCCTGCAATGTTTTTTTTTCTGCACAGGTCTGACAGTCGGCCTAACTTCCATACCGCAGGGCATCGCCTACGCTATCATAGCCGGTCTACCGCCGCAGGTAACGTACACAGTTTATTTATATATATGTAGGTAAACCCAAAAACTATCTAAAATATTTTTTTTACGATTTCTGTTTCTAGTCTGTTTTATGACCATTTCATAATTGGGATTGACTAAAAAAAATTACTCACAGTTTTTACTTTCTAATTCGAAAGAATAGGACATTTTAAGACACCAATTTCATTAATTTTGTATTAGTCCCATTAGTTTTGTTTTAATATCTTTATTTATTTAGCAGACATTTTATGGATGACATGATTATTTTAAATTTGGGATGGCATTTTCTAATAAATTACAAAAATTAAATGATATCCAATGAAAAAAAGTGATTGTAATAGTGTATTAAAACATACTATTTCAAGCTGTTTTCGCCTAAGCCGTAAGATGCACCCAGGAGGGCTTCAAGCCGAAAACGAAAGTCAAACAGAGGTTAAATATACTTTTGTCGAAATATCCAAAAAAGATAAACATTTCAAAAACTTAATGATGCAGAACGGCTTTAAAACCCTATTCCTCGAAATGGTTTTCGAATTGGAGTAATTGTAAAAATATGGACAATCCCAATTATGTGAACGGGTTCTAGTCACCTTGGTAACTTTTTACTAATTTGAAACTGAGGAACAATTTCAATTCGCACATCATTTTCGTGTACAGGTTTTTTTATACATACATAGGTATATTAAATCACGCTTGTTTCTCAGAGGGGAGGCAGAGACCACTTCTTTCCACTTGCTACGACCCTGACAAATCTCTTTCGCTTCTTCCACATTCATACATCGAGACATGCATTGTAAACGAAAACAACAGGCCGCCACCGCTCTCTTCATCTGTCTGAGAAACGCTTAACACATAAGTAAATCACTTTTTGCGGGAGTGATATTCGTCACATTTATCCTCAGTGATAACCACGACCGTGAATTCCGCAGAAGACAATATCAGCAACCTCAAGTTTATTCCTTCCTTCTTCCCCAGGTGGGTCTCTACTCCAGCATATTCCCTGGCTTCGTGTACACGATGCTTGGCAGCTGCAAGGACGTCGTGGTCGGCCCAACGGCCATCTTGGCCGCTTTACTGGCGAAGTACGTGGCCAAGTCCGAGGCGTTCGCGTACTTGGCGTCTTTTCTATCGGGATGCATTATTATGCTATTAGGCGCTTTGCAATTAGGTGAGTTATGCTTATACTTATTATAGGTTATAGTGAGATCTATTTATATCAGATCAGAACATATTACTTACTCTGTAACTCCCTCTTTTGGTAAGGAGTTAAAAATACACATACTTACCCGTACTAGAACATTGTCTATAATGTCACAGATGCCTTAAACAATACGCCACTTATCATTAGACTTAGTCGGAGTACTCTAGTAGTAACGTCTATGCAAATGCACTCGAATGGTGAGTGCAGTTATAATGCATCTAATTATAACTTTGTTGTTACATTCGTTTTAAGCACAGTCGCGGTATAAAAAAGTTCATCAATTTCCAACTCATTTAATGCTGGCAATTTCTTTATAGAATAGAATAAGTTCATTTCAAACACCAAGGCCCAGATTACCAAAAACCTTACAGAGTAACATACACAACAATATACAGGGTGTATACCTACGGAGGGGTGGATCAAACGAAGGTCAAAGGTAGGGGACCTCAAGGGGCATCTGAATCACCCCCATGTATGTTCAGCAATTGTTATTAGTTTCGGAAATATTGATCATTTTAATCGGATTTTTTGTCACTTTTCCTTATGTCCGTGATACGAAAAACCCCTAAATTCATGTATTTATACCTTTTTTTTTCAGTGTTTTCTTGCATGATTAGAATCACTGTGAAATAAGGAAGTTTCTAAAGCTACATAACATATTTTTTTTCATTACAACTTTTTGAGTAAACACACAAAGTTTGTTTTTCCATACTTGGTGAAAATCAAACGCGGGGTTTCCTTAGTATGGAGAAAGTAAAACTGTGCGATTACTCAAAAAGTTGTAATGAACAAAAAATGGCATTTAGCTTTAAAAACTTCCTTATTTCACAGTGATTCTAATCATGTAAGAAAACACTGGAAAAAAAAAGTATAAATACATGAATTTAGGGGTTTTTCGTATCACGGACATAAGGAAAAGTGACAAAAAATCCGATTAAAATGATCAATATCTCCGAAACTACTAACAATTGCTGAACATACATGGGGGTGATTCAGATGCCCCTTGAGGTCCCCTACCTTTGACCTTCGTTTGATCCACCCCTCCGTATACACCCTGTATTATAATTTAAAAATTAACACGACTACTAATACACTTTCGAGGTGTCAGCTAGATATGGGTCTAGAGATAAAAAAATTGGCACGTAGGTACGAAGTCGCGGGCGTCAGTATGCCATATAAGACGTAGTGTATATTCTCTTTGATGGCATTAGCAGGCAACCTAGCACACAGGCCACCTGATGCAAAGACCTGATGCTGGTGAGACCCAAAATCATTTGCATTTTTAAGACTAGAATCTGATGACTGTTAATGCGTCCAACCCTGAGGAATACCCTCTATGCTAGGAATTTCACCTTGGCGGTAGGTTAAAGGATAAGGCTGCCATAGACAGACTGTTTAGAGCAGTCGGAACCGAAAGCACCGTGGTCTCTATTGGTCGATCTGCAGTTTCAATACAAACCTAGAGCATTAAAATTGCAGATCGCCCAATAGCGACCACTGAGCTATCGGTCCTGACTGCTCTAAGCAGTCCGTATATAATAATAATAATTCTTTATTTGCCATAAAAAAAAATAATTAACCAGAAAACCATTCGTTAATATTTTAGCCACAGCTGCCAAACGAGGTGGGGACCTGTATTTCAGCAGTCAGCGCTCAACCCCAAAAATATAGTACTAAGAATTATTATATAAACTAAAGAAAAACAGTAACCAGAAATGAACATAGCTAAATATTCTTATTTACTATAAAAATAACAAAAGTGTGAGTTTGAATGAAGGTATGTAATTGTGAACCTCTTCTTATGAAAGTATGTGTGCGAGAGTGTGTATGTGTGTGTGTTTGGAGAAGAGGGTGTGTGGGTATACAATTAATTCGTTTTATATGGCAGCCCTTTGACGGTGGTAGCGATCCGGAGGATCCACAAGGTCCTACCCTAATCTATCTATGCTAGTAATGTTACTATGTAGTGATGGCATACCTAATTATAATTTCAGGGTTCCTACTTGACTTCATATCGAAGCCCGTGATAAGCGGCTTCACTACGGCAGCTGCGTTACAGATAGGTGCTTCCCAGCTCAAGTCGCTCTTTAGGATAACGGGTAAGTGTTGTAATAGTCTTGTTGTTGTAATAGTCTCGAAGCCATTCAACTTTATATGGTTCTGTACCTCTAGTCACAACGTTTTTCATATATCGTTTTCGCTGTAAACGTAAGTATATAAATGTCTTAGACCACCTGTGTCGCTATTGCCTAACGCACTCGCAATCTCAATTGGCTTCAAAACGAGAAAAAAGTGTTTTAAGCAATAGCCCCTCTAGTTCGCTTTGTTACTCTTGCTTTAAATAATATTACATTTTTACAAAGGCCTAGTTCATCATTATCATCATTAAATCCAAGACACATCATTTGTTTAGGTACTTAAATAAATGTAAACAAACCAAACCACGTGGCTCCGTTAAACAGCCAATCACAACTGTTTTGTCAAGCTTTGACGTATCAGTGTTCTACTTCTATTGGCTGACCCAACTATGTCACGTGGTTTTTTTGTTTACATTTCGTTAAGTACCTAAACAAATGGAGTATAGTTAAGGATTATTTTTACAGGTTCTTCAGGCAGCACATTCATAGAGGCGGTAGCAAACTTTTTCAACAACATAAAGACCATACACCTATGGGACACAGTTCTGGGTGTAGCCACTATAGCAATTCTGTTGCTGCTCAAAGTAAGTACGTACCTTCACAAACGTTTCTGTAATTCATGACAGGTGGCTAAATTGTGTGCTGTCAGTAGAGTTTGCAGACCTGAGATTTTTAGTACAGAAATGTTACAAACATACCTTCACGCCTTCATTGCCAGAGTGGGGCAGGCAAGAGCTACAGAATTACCAACAACTCTAAAAACTTTCTGTAATCACATTTTGCACAAACTGGCTACGATGTTTACCAGTGTATATTAGCGAAAGGTTTCTAGCCCTTTGCCTAACATTACTACAAGCCTTTATTCCCTTAGTCGCCTCTATAAAGTAGTACTATTCTAAGCCGGCAACCACACAGCCACCGAAATGTTACTCCCCAAATATTTAAAAACCGGGCAAGAGCATGTCGGACCATGCTCAGTGTAGGGTTCCGAAGCCGTAACGACAAACACAAAAAACTATCTCAAAAATCAACATGTATGAAACAATTTTCTATTTAAAGTTATTTGGCGCTGTCTTAGATGATTTTTAGTAGGTATAAACCCGTTAATCGCCTGTATCTCAGGAACTAATCATGTCTACTTAGCCGTGATAGTTTTCCTTTAAAATTCGTTATATGCGCTTTCGTTGAAGATTTTTTTCAGATTTTTAGTACTTGTAGTTTTGGCTGTAGGGGGGGGGGGACACTTGACTCTAACAAAAAATAGCGCTTTAAAGCTTAATATTTCATAAACGGATCCCTTAATCGAAAAATTGTTTGTCATAAACCCGCAATATTTTTGAAAGACCTATCCAACGACACCCCACACTATGGGGTAGGCAAGAAAAAAAAAAGACATCCCCACGTTACGTGTAGGGGAGGTGCATTAAAAAAAAATATTTTTCAAAATTTTGTTGGCGTGACTAATATGTACATTCATGCCAAATTACAGCTTTCTAGTACTATGAGTCTCTGAGCTAGACTGGGGACGGACGGACGGACGGACGGACGGACGGACATGGCGAAACTATAAGGGTTCCTAGTTTGACTACGGAACCCTAAAAATATACAATTCATAAATGAAGAACATTGTGATAGGTTAAAAAAAATGCTGGTAGTACAAATTATTCTATTTTTTTCCGGCAAATAAGGGTAATTTCATGCCGTAGCCAATCATCAACATAGTGTGATAAGGGTACACTCCTTATGTGTAGAAAAAGTTACTCTATCACAATTGTCACATGTATAAGTTTTAAATAATGTATGAATATCCCGTTACTAAACAACTAAACTTTCCGCTAGTGTTTGTTTGTTATTATGGTTCTTCTTTTACTTAGCTTAAAGGGATAAGTTCACCTTTTTTTTTACAGTAAAGAACTTTGTGTATTGCTGGATAAGCTCAAACAAAATAATGACTTCGATTTCTTTACTTCGTCAAATTAGCATAGTGAAATTTTCATGCGATCTGCCTTCATTGTTTAGACTATGCTCTTGTTTTTATATGATTATATAATAAAAAAGTAAGTCATTCATTATATATTATAAAAAATAAATGATTGCAGCCATTATTACCGATAACCACAAAGTAACTACAGTAATTACTTAATTAAAAAATAAGTATATGATATAATTACACAACAAATGATGTTATCTGTAACGGCTTGGCTCATACACACCTTGCTATAACTTGTATTTCTACAACATATTGACGTCAGCAGTGAAACTCGCTGGAACCTGTTGCAAACGAAAGCAGTACTGGGACTAGTGGGGTTAGCCAAGTTGAATTCCCACCATTACTTACTTTAAATTTACAGAATCTTTATAATCGCAATCAGTTTATTGGTTAAATAATAAAAATCTCGGAAATTATGCTATATTGGACTACATGTTATACCACATTATATACTCCAAATAGGGTCTAGGATCGATGGTTAAAATCCTTCGAGTACGTCCCGGGCACGGTAGTTTTAGTATGTTTGTCATAGTTCCCATTGTACTAGCGTACAAGGCTAGAGCTCATTTTAGGCTTATTTGATTAATTAATTTATTATCAAATCTCATAGTCGCACCTCACAACCCCATATCTGCTCTTTCGTTCCAGCGCGCCCGTATCGCCGTGACGGAGACGTCGACCCGTCGTCGCGTGCTCGTCTCGCAGGCGTGCCAACACTTGGTGCGCGCGCGCAACGCGCTAGTAGTGTTCTCGGCCGCTTTCCTGGCGTTTGTGCTGTATCTTAAGGGCTTGAAGCCTTTTGCTGTGACTGGTGAGTGCTTTATGTTGTAAATACATCCACTGTTGGATATCCCTAAAGAGATGTATCACGGATCGCTTGCAATAAATATCATCAGACATTAATAAACGTGTAACACTGTAAATTTTTTGAGCAATATTTGCCTGTCTGTGGGTGTGTCTTACTCTAGTTTGGTGTAGTAAAATGAGACGCCTTGACTAAAGTTAAGTTATTAAACGAAAAGTATTAGGTTGCGTCAGTAAAAAGGCGCCGCGGTGGTTTCGTTAGGATTTTTTTTTCAAGTTTGGTTTAGGTCGTCCAAGCAATGTATATTTTGTAAACGCAGAAATATTGAAATCGCAAACGGCCTGAGAGCGGAGGCGCGCTTCCTTACGAAAAACGCTTCCGCCACACTTGGGGATCGCTTTTTAGAATGGGCGCCTCCGCTCGATGTGGGTTTACGGTTTAAAAGTGTACGTAATCCAGCGCTTTAAATATGCTATAAATGATTAACTCATAAAATTCATAATCATTTATACAATTGATAAGTCTAACTTAACTATCATTCACCAATACCAACTCTGTTACATTAGTGCATTTAAATCTAACATTGATTAATTCGGGTCGAAGGACCATACTCACCGACCCCCCTTTTCCAGGTACGATAACCGGCGGGCTGCCAGATTTCGGCCCTCCCCCCTTTTCCACCGTGGTAAACAACCAGACCCTGGGCTTTGATGCTATGCTGTCTGTGTTTGGGGCTGAGGGGCTCGTAATGCCGCTGGTGGCTATTCTCGAGAGTATCGCCATCGCTCGGGCTTTTGGTGAGTTTGAGAAGAACTTATTGGCTTATGCGCTTTTTGCGTAGTATGTGTACTGTGAAACTGATTGATAGAGTAAGGAATGAAAAAGTCAGAGAGAAATGTGGAATAAAAGAAGATGTAGTGACTAAGATTGAAAAGGGCATGCTTCGATGGTTCGGTCATTTGGAAAGGATAGATGAAAGAAGATTGACGAAATAGATATACAGATCGAAAGTCAGTGGACGGGTCGGACGGCCCCTTCCGACCCTAGGCGTACTTTTTCGAGTCAAATCGAAGAAATACTGGAAAAGGGCCGAATCTTAAGTACCCGAAACCGACGTGCGTGCATGACTCGATGTATGAATGTGGAAGAAGCGAAAGAAATTTGTCAAGATCGTAGCAAGTGGAAAGAAGTGGTCTCTGCCTACCCCTCTGGGAAACAGGCGTGATTTAATGTATGTATGTATGTATTGGCTGAAAATTAACGCACGATTAACGCACAGCCGAAACCGCTGGACTAGGACTTGGAAGGGATATTTGAATTGGATATCCTACGGGTTGGGTATCCTATTGCTATAGAATGTCAGATTGACTTTGGACCTAACATTGTTCACAAATTTAAGTCTTCGACTGTACTTATCAGGATATTCTACTTAGAGGATAGATCAATGTGTAAATTACCAAGAAAAAGTCTTTATACTGTGCTTTCTATCAACAGCGGGTAGCAAGTCCGTGGACGCTACTCAAGAAATGCTGGCAGTTGGAGCGTGTAATGTCGTCTCGTCGTTCTGCCGCTGCATGCCGGCCACCGGGTCGTTCACGCGCACCGCGCTCAACCACGCCAGCGGGGTCGTCACGCCCGCCGGCTCCTTGTTCAAAGGTGAGCTGGCTCACACAGCGGGAGGGATGCTAGCAGTGGGCATGCAACGTGGTTTCATTTTACTTTAGTCTCAAGTGTAGTCTCAGTGTTCAAAAGTTAAATTCTATAATAAAACAAATGAGGATATACCATCAGCAACACAGTTAACTGCTACAATAAGGCTCAATAGTCGCCATCTAACAGAGGATGCTGTTTGTACAAACTTCAAAACCAACAGATCTAAAAATATATTAATAGTGACTTAATTTTACACACGCAGTACAAATTCGGAAATTTTGGAAATAAAAACTGTGGAAATAAACTAAATTCCCTTTCTTTCCAGCGTTACTAGTCCTGTTGGCAGTGACGCTGCTCACTGATGTGTTCTACTACATCCCACGCGCCGTCCTGGCCGCCGTCATCATGGTCGCCATGATGTCTATCATAGAGCTGGCTATCATCCGGCGGCTGTGGCGGAACAGCAGTAAGTACATTCGTGCTATGCGCTCCTGGTCACTTCTGCCACTTCGCACAAGCCTTAATCAGGCATAGCCCATATCATGCCCCGTAATACATTGACGGACTTATTTTTTAGGCTCTTTCTGACTAAAATGCACAGTTCTTAAGGCAGTTGACGTCCATAGGCTAACCAGGCCTACTGCCTAACTCACTCGCAATCGCAATCGACTTCAAAGTGGAAAAATTGATTTCATTTTATAAGCAGACTCGCCTTCGGACTGCCAATAGCCCCTCTGTTTTAGCATGTCATGGTAACCCCGCTTAATAGTGATAAACTGATGACCTTAATATAAACATCGTCTCTTCGCAGAGCTTGAGCTCCTAGTATACAGCGCGACGGTGGTGGTGGGCTGCACGTGCGGCCTCGAGTACGGGATCGCGGCGGGCGCGGGGGGCGACGCGCTGCGCTCTCTCGCCGCGGCCGCGCGGCCGAGGCTACATCCCACTGTGTTCAAGGTAGCCTAGCGAGTTATGTTCGCCTGGTAGTTCTATTTTGATATGCATAATTTTGCTATGTCAAAATGAATGAAGAGGCTTGATTGATTGGGTGCTGGGTTGGTTGTTCATGCCATGTTCATGCAATATTAAAAATCATAGGACACGGATATTGCACGGAATCCTGGGGTGTTATTCTCTCAAAAATAACGGACGGTCGGACGAACGAGCGAAATCGCAGCGGCGAGTTTAATTAGTCCCGTCAGAGCGAACAAAACACATTTTAGCGTGTGCGTTCTTATACGTTCGATCTTATCGACAAAAGCCATGGTGCCAGATTGAAAATGCACGCGCTAAAATATGTTTTGTTCGCACTGACGGGACTACTTAAACTCGCCGCTTGGACATTCACTCGTTCGTCCGACCGTCGTTGTTGAGAGAATCACTACCCTGCAGATGTGGCGGGCAGAGTCACTGAGCATGCTTGAGCGATTCTTTTTGCCTGAGTAACCATGCCTTTGATGTTATATATTATTGTCAACGTTACGATAGCTCTTATTTACTTGTCAGTAGTAATGGCGGCCGATTTAAAAACAATACCATGTTATGTCAAATGCAATATGATTTAATCCCGTAGGCTCTGAGGCGTTTCGGTTACGATAGAACGCGAACAGTGGATGAGGAACCAGAGCAGAGGCATCAAAGCCTATATCCTACTGGGTAGAATCATATTGCCTTTGACATGTTATCCTTTTGTCAACGTTACGATAGGTTATTTACTTGACGGTAATGGCGGCTCAGTTAATCATAAAACTAGTGTATCAATAACAAATCGCTCTATATCTTACAGGTGGGCAACCAGTCGTGTATAACGCTGACTCTGTCGGGAAGCCTCGGGTACGCGAGTGCTGAGCACTGCGCGCGAGCAGTGCGGCGGCAGGCGCGCCCGCCTCCACTCGTCGTGGTGCTGGACGGCCGGTTACTGCACGCCGTCGATCTTGGAGTTGCGGAGGTTAGTTGGACACTTGTCGTTGCTGATCTCCTGGTATTCAGAACGAATGACTAGACAACTTGGGGTCGTGTTAATAAGATCTTGGGCCTATTTGCATACCAGCTTATATTACAAGCGTAACTCTCTTTCCATCAGTATGTATTAAAAAGAGACTTCCACAGACAGCTTTTATGAAACGGGCCCCTTCTCTGTGATATCCCCGACCAAGACAAATCAAGAATTATAGTTTTCTATGGACTGACGTTTACTTTGACGTATCTTATGAGTTATGATTATGACAGTCGTTTCAGTCAAGATGATTTTATTAATACGGTCCGTGTACGAGGAAATGAGATAAGACAGCGTCGCCAACATCCAAAGTGTCACGGATTTATAGAACATTGGTTTCACTTTGAACCACCACCACTTGTTTCTTTTGCGTGCATACTGTGAACCCAATCCTAACACCAATAATTAATTTCGGGTCCCTATATTCAAACTGCGGACGGATAAGGCTTACTTCGGGTTAAAATTCGACATTTAAGTAAGCTTTATCTATCCTCGGTTTGAATGTAGGAACCGGACAAGCTTACGGCGTACACAAACTCTTTCGAAGTACCAGGCGAACAAGAGTTTCGAGAAACTATGCGATGATTTTGGTTGTTGTTTGTAGATGGTTTTGTAGAGATCTCATTCATCATTTCAACGCAAAAGTCAAGAAACTACCTCTATTACCTCTTGTTCTCCTGGTACTCCGCCGGCCGCTAATTCCACTGAGTAGGGCTGATCTTCGTTACACAATTCGAACTTGTGAGATATGCATATTTATAACGAAGCGAGAGTACCAGGAGAACAAAATGTAGGTAGAGGTAGTTTCTTGACTTTTGCGTTGAAATATCATCTTAATTGTTCTTGATGCCAGCTCCACAGCTTGGCTTTGCCGCAAATACCGCAGGACGCAACTATACGTTAGAGTGAGATGGAATTACATCGTAGCCACTGTAATACATAATTGCGTCCCGCAGTGTTTGTGGCAAACACCAAGCGTTAGAACTTTTTTGTTTGACCATTGACATTTGATTCCAGAGCTTAATAACGGTGATCCAAGATTTGGAGAAACAGCAGCACCGGTTCCTGTTCTGGAACTTCTCGGCGCAGCATCAGCAGCTGTTCCTGGAATTGCAACCAACCTTCGAAGACAAGTTCGTGGCTGGGCCCAGCATAGACCAACATATACTAGGTAAGACCAAAACACAACAGGGGGGTTACTATGACATAGCTATGCAGTTCATTTTACGGCGAGCGTAAGGGACAGAGCTATAACAGTTATATAGCTCTGTCCTTTTCTCTCAGCGTAAACTGAACTGCATAGCTATGTCATAATAACCCCCCATGTCTTAAAAAGAAGTTCGGGTTCGGGTAGTCTTTTAGAATCGCATAAGAGCGTATTAGAGCGAGTGAGAAAGAGACATTTCAACATAGAGCGACGCAAGTGTTTCAACGCCTCATGTAGTATGTCGTTCTAATTTATATGTAGAACAACGCAGCGGCGATGCAACGCACAGGGAACGCTCTTGTGGCATCACTCGATGGCTTTTGTAAAATCTATTGCACCTATACGTGGTTACACTACTTAAAGTCAACGCGGTTGAACACATATAATTAAGACTGCACCGAGCAAACGCCGAGCGTCCAGTGGCGCCCTCATTACTATTATTGTGTTTTCTAATTAACTAAAGAATTTCCTTGCAATCAGACGATACGTTTTTGTAGCGCAAGTAAAAACACAATTTATGGGATACGTAACAAAATTTAATAACAAGTGAGTAGTCAGCTTAACGGGAAAAGGTGGCCACTTTTTTCCGTTAAGGGGATAACTCGAAGGTGAATTGTTATTAAACTATGTGATATACCCTATAAGTTGTGTTTTCGTTGTAGTACAAAGACCTACCGACCAATTTCAAGAAAATAGTCTAGTTTATTAGAAAAAACAATAATAGTACTGAGGGCGCCACTGTACATCCGGCGTACGCTCGGCGCAGTCTTAAATTATTTACACGGCTTCCATTATACTGTGTTTTTAACCCCATTGCAATCATATCGTTGTATACAGCTTTCGAATAGTGAGATTGACCTCTTTTCAACACGGTAAAACATTATTTCTCAAACATTCTCGGAAATGTATGCGTTAATATCACGAAATTAAGACACAAAGTTTCTTGTTCATGGCTCCCTACATTACTTCTTGGCCTTAAGCCAGGTTTTGAGAAAAGCACTATACAATCCTCGGCCTGAACAGGGATTGCAGGACTCGTTTTATCTGACGTCTACCCCAAACACGTTCAGCAATCCGTTACTTCACGGTCTTTGCAGTAATGTACTAATACTATTGACGTGTTACGGTATTGTTCTTAAGTCGGCCTCGAAGCTATCGTAACGTTGACGATACGATAATATGTCAAAAGTAATATATAGATAGGAGTTAACCTTTTATATATTTGGTTAATCGATATATTTACCTCTTTTCAGGTTTGGAAATTCCAAGGAGGTCAACAATTCCTTATTAATTTAAATATAAATTTATATCTTTAAATATGTATATATCGCTCATTAAAACGAAACGGACACATTCCAAAATAATTTGCTCTTGCATTCAAAATCTTATATGAACAGCTTCTAATTTTAAAATGCAACACTGACTCTTTTTGGAATGTGTCTGTTTTGTATTCAATGAACGATATAGATAATCTAGACGAGAATTACAAAGTATTCTGTTTGAAACTTACCTACATAAACACTTTAAGTCACCATGGTTATTGATTAATTTGATTATATACGTAATTAAAATCGTTTTAATGTGATTACTGAAGTCCTAACTAAAAGCGATTGAACTTAACTGACTTTTTGTATTGAACTGACATTCCAGTGTGTCGTTTTGGTTATTTATATTAAGTGTTGTTTAATTATTTTTAACTGAAATGTTGTTACTTAAAAGTGAACAATCTGTTGAACAGTTCATGTGATATAGGTACTAGATAGCTAAGTTAAAATATATTTTATGACGTATAAATGGTTTTTATTCACCTTTACCTTTAATTCTGCGGGTGGTAGGACCTTGTGCAGGGTCCGTCCTGATCGCTACCACCATCTTATCCATTAACCTACCGCCAAACAGCAGTGTTCGCATTGTTGTGTTCCGGTTTGGGGATAAGACAGCCGGTGAAATGACTAGCATAGAGGCATTCCATCTTAGTCCTCAGGGTTGGCAACGCATTTGCAGTCTTAGGATTGCATCGCAGTCCTGTGAATGCGAATGTCTATGGGTCACAGTTTCCACTTACCATCAGGTGGCCTGTGTGCTCGTTTGTCTTCTCTATGCCATAAAAAAAAAACTTGACCGTATTATGTTAGATCTCTAGGATTGAAATAGATCTAAAACGAGTTACAAACTAAACCGCCCAGACAGTGCACTAGATAAAAAATTGTCTTAGATTATGGTTTAGCTATCGCTTTCATATTATAAACGTATACGTCGAGAAAAACAGACATTACTTTAAGTTGTCATATAACACAAATAAAACAAATTGAACCACCATAATACAGGATGATACCAAATACGAAATAACACAAGAATAAAACCAAAACGAACTGCGAATAAGATTCCTCTAATGCGTTTTATTTCATGTGAACACCCTCGTTATTTTCGTACAACGGTTACCAAGTGTCTTGTTGCTGTATATTGGCGGTATATTAGCGGTATATCGGTGTAATAGCTGTATATTGGCGTTATAGCGCCATATTGGCGGCGTCATCGCTGCAGCCAATACCAGATACAACTTGTCTTCCTCTTGTCGCGGGACGAGACGCGCGGTGACGCAAGTTATAGGAGGCAGCGGTTTTAGAAAAAACTTATTTGATTACTAATATCTGACGGCTAAGTCTACCAACCGCCTGCTTACTGCGATACCCCGCGCCTGCGTGCCTTTATTAAGTTTTCAACGAGAACAAAATTAAATGGACTATTATTAAAGTCGACACATTTAAAGTTCTTCCCATACCAGCTAGACCAAGGGACCTTAGTCGAGCATAGAATCAAACACACCTACCTACCTACCTCATATATGTGGTTTTAGGAGTCTTTGATCACTCACTTCTAGATGCGGTCTCTTAGACATCACACCATATGGCTAATTGATCTTTAATCATCACCTCCTTCTTAAATTGGCTTGACGTAACTTGACTTCCGAGTTTGTTTATGTTACACCTCACTAGATATCTACAACCTTGTCCTTTATTGGCGGTACAGTCCAAATCGTATTTGACCTCTTATGTTTTTAACTCGGCCGCCATTACTGTCAAGTAAATAAGAACTATAAAAATTTTAACAATTGGTTGAAACACAGATTTATAACACCTAATCATGTCAACTTATTCACCGCTCATGACTTACAAGGGGTGTCAAAAATGCATACGAGTGACTTCTAAGGGCGTTCAACGCGTCCCTTGAATCGCTTCTGTCAATGCCTTGCGCCACTAACCAGTGTTCCCGTCGTTCCGAAGCCCGCGATCCGACCATTTACTTTAAATAGTAAATACGACGCAAGGATTTTGTCTTTAAGCCTCGTTGGGTGCGCCGTCGTGGCAAGTAACAAGTAGTTAGATACTTGAACAATGATCAATGGACGCTAGAAGCTGTTATGGACTCGTTGAACAGCTAAAAGAATACGAGTAATCCTTATTTTGCACCGTTCCGTCCCGCCCCGCCCCCCCCGGAAATTTACTGAATTAATATTATGATTGTCTAGGTATCTGATCTGTCAAAATCGGGTCAGTATTTTAGTGGATAAAACCTCGGGTTACTAATCGAAATACTTAACCATGTACATGAATTGCGGCGGCTTTACATTAAACTCACTGTAGGCGCCTTAGAAAGAATAATCGGTAAGTTAGAAGTATTGCGGGTTCAGTACCCAAAGGGTGCCAAACGGGACTCTAATACTACGCCTTCGATGTCCATCTGTCTGTCCTAACATTAAAGAGCTGTATCTTTTGAATTACAGCTATCTGGATGTTATTATTTACATAATAAGTGTATAAGTCCCTCCTCTTTATCTTTTGTTCACACTTTTGAAACCACTATTCCACTTTGCTCTAGCTTATCTTCCATATCATAGTCATATGATTGACGTTATGATAAATCTTATTCACTTGATAGTTACTGACTACAATACCGAATGATATTGTGATATACGAGTAGAAGCAAAGGTAAAACCACTTGGAATAGAGCCGCAGCGCAGGTGACACGAGTGTCAACATTACATTCAACAGCCGTTGCCGGCAGCAGCGCAGCCATTCAAGCGCACTCGGCCCACTACTGCCCCAGTTCAAACACCCCTTCGCACTAAATCCCGGTTAAAATTCAACGAGTTAAGCCGGCCTGAGTAATGGCCGCCATTCCAAAGCGACGTCTGTAATGTTTCGGAAATAATCCGATAAACGTTGCATAATTTGTTACCGAACGTTTGTTTAATTCGCCATTTGTGATTAGCGAGGCTCGTTCCAAATGAGCTTAAATGTAACGCGCTCAACGAAGCTTTTTGACCTTTTGGAACTGTTGTTGTTGACAAATAGTCGATGAACCGAATTAAATATGTTGTTAATCGACGAACACGGTTCGCACTTCGCCTTCCGCAATATATTATAAGAGACCGAATACAGTTAAAGAAAAGAAAAACAAATAAACTTTTTAACTGCTGCAAATCTGTCAATTCATAACACATAAAATTGACGAGACAAGCGTTAATTTCTCTCTTATCGTTCGGAATTTTTGTATGTCTACCTGTGGACTTTCTTACGTTTAAGCCTGAATTTAAAAATATTGCACGAATCTAACTACTTGCTATCTTAGTGTGAATAACAAATATAAACAGACCGGGTAATCTTGATTAACATCATGATAATAATATCAGAATAAGTCAGCTGACGCTCACGTACTGGCACCATCGGCGAGTGACGAGACGATTTTGAGAGGTGACGAAGGCGAAGTGAACAAAACAGGACTGGCATAGCAATTGAGCGCAAAACGGTCTCTCTTGTTACTACACCATGTTCGGCGGTCCTAGTATGGCTGGGTCTTTACCGCGTGTCAAATGTGGATAAAGCATCCGTCACTCTCGTACTTATTTTCGTGTCAGAAGGTGACGGATGCCTTATCCAAACTTGGGTGTCTAGTGATAAAGGGCGAAGACGGAGTTCGTTCAAAATAACTACATACATAGGTACATACATACCTTAACGCCTGTCTCCCAATATTATCTATAGAGCCTGACACTATGGAACGTCAGGTGCACCTGTCTAAACATACAACATTCGCTTACTCTACATTCATCAACCTCTTCCTTCATGCACGTACGTCAGTTTCGGGTGATTTTGATTTGGCCTTTATTCAGTACAGTCAGTCACCAGAAATAATATATTATCCAACAATGGCCGCAAAAATATCTGACACGCTCTTACGAGTATACCTATACGCTTGGTAATAAAGAGGTGTCAGATATTTTTACGGCTAATGTTGGATTATACATACATACATATATTACTGCTGGTGACTGTAGGTACATCGCGAATCTGTTCACTGTAGGTATGTTCGTCTGCGGCGTCCCCTACCGACATCTACACTCTCTTCCTGGCTATACATAATATATTATTATACTCGTATAAGTTCATCGATTTCTCCGTCAATATGTTCAACGATTTCTGTCAATTGTGGACCGATTTAAAAAATAACTACTAAGTAAATAGATATCTCTTAAATGGTTTATCAGTTTGGGAGCTACAATGCCATAGATAGACACACAGACACCCGATACCACACACGATAACTTATATCACCCCTCTTATTTGTCGGAATTTAAAAATGCTACAAAATCTCGTACAGAGTATTATACTAGAATGTGCTTCATGTGTTTGTTTCACAGGGAATAAGTCCATATGATCCTACTTATAGTGAACGTCCCAATTCAAAACTACATCAAATCATTAAAAATATATTTTACTTAGAGAACTACGTACAAGTGTAACTTTTTTACGTCTTCTCAGTAACAACTTTAACTTGAACGACGTATAGGAGTGAGAGTGGCAATTCGCTCGTCTAACTTTAGTTTAACGAGAGGGGTTAACTGAAACTTGGTTCAGACGATAGACGTTAGTTGGAATCGATAGCGTTTGCGTCTCGTTTTTACGCTAGAGGACGGTAATGAGCGGGTCACCAACAAGGCGTCGCAGTGTTACGTGAACGATTCTGTACGGAGGGGGGGAATACAAGCTCTCAAAATACAACCTAGAAAATTTCATTTAAACATACAGAACTAATAGGATGCTAATCTCTTTCCCTCAGTCGTAGCGGTTCTCAAAAAGTACGAGCACGGTTTTTTTTTCCAAATAGTCGCCTTGCTACAGGCGCCATTGATGTAGTGGAATTTACCAAGACAGTTCTGTAGGTTTGTCATCTACAGAAACAGTTTGAGCACCCGCACTGAATGATGCGGTAAAATATGCAGAGCCGTAACGTCCCGTGCCTTCGCAATGCCAGTGGATGTAAAGCGGGCTACATACCATCAGTTTTAACTGCACAGTTTCAACTTGTTGTGCGGTTAAACTGACGATCTAAGAAATATAATCGAAATTTCATTAGATAAAAATGTACAGTTGAAACTGTGCAGTTAAAACTGATGGTATGTAGCCCGCTTTAAATAGGTACCTACGATCAAATAAAATATTAAAGGAGTTGACACTGGGGCGCTGCAGCCCAGAGTAGGAAACTATATTCCATATTTCCTTCAAACCTTCAAGAAAAGAGCGTACTCTCATTTGAAAGGCCTGCCGGCCTGTGGATGTAAAGCGGGCTACATACCATCAGTTTTAACTGCACAGTTTCATCTTGTTGTGCGGTTAAACTGACGATCTAAGAAATATCTAATCGAAATTTCATTAGATAAAAATGTACAGTTGAAACTGTGCAGTTAAAACTCATGGTATGTAGCCCGCTTTAAATAGGTACCTACGATCAAATAAAATATTAAAGGAGTTGACACTGGGGCGCTGCAGCCCAGAGTAGGAAACTATATTCCATATTTCCTTCAAACCTTCAAGAAAAGAGCGTAGGTACTCTCATTTGAAAGGCCGGCAACGCACCTGTGACTCCTCTGGTGCTGCAGGTGTCTATGGGTGACGGTAATCGCTTTCCATCAGGCGATCCGTCTGCTCGTTTGTCTTCCTATACGATAAAAAAAAAATTACGCCCTAACTTGTGCCTTCTAAAGTTGCAGGAATATGGAAGATACTGTCCCGCTCTATGGAGCACACTCTGATTTGATGAAGCGTTGCCATCCATGACAGCGAAACTGAACCCCACTTCAAATACACCTAGGGTTCCAAACGATGGTTCGACATTAGGAGCTTTTTTAAAATTGAGAACTACGAGAAACTTATTTTGGAGTTATTATAATGAGGTGAATTGAGTAGATCTCTTGGTGACTCAATGATGTACCGCGTTCAAAACAAGTGCAGCAATGATTCAGGGTTTACATTTATGTGTTCCAAATTTCGGCCCATTGCATTCCATAAACGGTAACTAGTTCAAATTGACTTGCGAGATGTGAAGCGGACAAGGACCAGTGCAAACTTGTAATAAAAGCCTGTAATTCTCTGCTCGTTTGAAAAGTGATCACAAAATGACAACGTATACTTACATATAAAAAAATTACATACTTACTCAATATTTATCTTGATTATTTGAAGTTCCACGAACAAACCAGACGCTAACGATGGTCTTCAATTTAGTTGAAGTTGGGTTTTAATTGAACTTCAAAAAGCCGATTGGTTTTAAACAAAATGTTTTCAACTTTATCGTGTTAGCTTTGGAAACTAATTGATTTTTACCAAGTTTTAAGTAACTTCACTGCAGTGCGAAAAGTTTTTTGGGACGAATTAATATAGAATAGGATGGGCTGTTTGAGAAATATCAGCTTAGAAATACCATTACATTGACGAGGTTTATCTCTTTAGTAGTTATTATTTTCAGTTTAAGCTAGATTTAAATATTTAAAAAAAAAGCGTCCAAAACGGTCCATCTGTTTGACATATACGAGTACATATACATACAGATAGATAGTAAGTAGTAGAAATCTGTGTATCTATATGACATATTCATATAGATATACAGATTACTACAAATACACACAGATACATACGTCACCCTTACATCACCCCTCTTTTATTGTTGGGGGTTATTAAAGATAACATTACGTAACTTCTCCACAAAAACACTCGCCCAATCCACGCGCGATTTGCACAGAAATGTCCGCAATGAAACACCAAATAGCGTGTATTAAGCAGAGGAAAAAGTATAATGGCTCACTCTGTCACGCGCGGGCCAAAATAACGTCATCGCGGTGATAAATTCAGATTAAGTACCGTAACGATATATAACGCCGAATTACTCACCAACTTATGGGGATGAGGAATGCAGTAGAAGTTTTTTTGTGGCTGCGATTTTAAGAAGTGGTAACGTGATGACAATGTTTTTGTGATATTATATGGTAGAATATAAAATATTAGAGGACGCATTCAAGTCACAGGTCCCAAGGTCCAGCAGTTTAAGCTGTGCGTTGATATGTCAGTCAGTCAGTCAGTCAGTTTCTTCTTTATACAGTGTATATTTAGATTTATTCAACGCACACAGAAGAAAACAATAGAAAAAAGATAAAGTAAAAAGAAGACATTAAGTTTAACAGGATCTTAGCATTTTGCGCAGTGAAACGTACTTAAAAATTTACCGAAATAAAACAGAAAACGGGTAACAATAAACAGGTAGGGTCCATGACTCTGAATATAAGGGAAGGCTAGTTTTCTCCCTGTGAATTTCGCTAAGTAGAGCGGCCTTCCCAAGAAACCCTGGTAAGAATTCCGTTTTCTTTCCAATGTACGTAGATGAAAAAATCGGTCGATAATGCGATCTGCCATCAGCTTACGTCAATCCTATTTTGTCGATATTCGAAAATCGCTGACTTAGCGATATGCATCTTGCTTGACCAGGGCCCCAGCAGCTTGGAGTTGATATTAGCGTACCGAAGATTCATCGCATGCTAGACAATATACAGTGTGTTACCAGCACCCAGGCTTTTTTTAAAGTAGGTTAAAATAACGTATATCTGTAACGTACCTAACTATGACATTAATTTAATTAATAAACAAATTTTCAGGCTTTGTTAACTTTCTAACAAATTTTTAATTGCCAGCAATGTAAAGCACAGCAATTTGACAAGTGTAAATGACAGTCGACGGATACTTTGATTATTATGATTTGCCCCCGTACCACGACATGCCTTGTACTAAGCAACAGCGATACTGATAACGATGAACACGGAGCACATGCACTACATTAAAAATGGACAGTATCTAAGAAAATTAATTGTGATGTTATTTTAATATTTTCTTAATTGATAATACCTGCAAACGATTGCTAAAGCAACGTATTATCGGCAGTTTTAATAAATGCCCGCATGCCGGTAACACACTGTAGGTATTGAGCGGGCCTAGTATGGTAACATTTATCGCGTGACAAAATATGGATTAGGCATCAGTCACTCTCTTACTTATACTCGTACGTGTCAAAAAGTGACGGATGCTTAATCCACATTTTGTCATGCGATAAACGCAGCCATGCTAGGCCCCCTGGTGGAAACAAAGGGGGACTTCGATTACTCGCGTAACCAGGAAGATTATCTTGGTTATTATTTTGACGACGCGATAGCCTAGTTGGTAGTGACCCTGCCTACGAAGCTAGAGGTCCTGGGTTCAAATCCCGGTAAGGGCAGATATTTGTGTGATGAGCGCAAATATTTGTTCCTGAGTCATGGATGTTTTCTATGTATTTAAGTATATATTTATCTATATAAGTATTTATATCGTTGTCTAGTACCCATATTACAAGCCTAGAGCTTAGTTTGGGACTAAGTCAATTGGTGTGACATAGTCCCCTGATATTATTATTATTATTATTATTATTATTATGTACGTGTCTCCAGGGGGTTACCGTGACATGCTAAAGCAGATCAGTTTAGGGTTAGAGAAAGGGTCTGTCCCTTTCTCTCGGCCTAAACGGAACCACTTTAGTATGTCATGGTAACCTCACTGGTTGGTACTGGTTACTTCATCAAATTTTAGCTGCTGCAATGTTTTTTCACAGCAAGATACAGTTTCTTACAGAGATAAATATAAACTTATAGACATACAGATTAAACTATTTATATTTGAAAAAGATCAAATCTTTTAGCAATAGCCAGAAGCAGTATTAATATAAATAGAAAGACATTTAATAAATAAAAAGTCTGAGGCGATTAGAGAGACAAATTTTTTAGTTCAATTATATCTCAAGATTTAATTTAGGTACAATTTTAGATAAGACCCATCGAATGAAATCTAGAGGAGCCAGACAATTTGATTTGCGAGTATTAGTGCTTTGATAGACGTCACGTAATTAATTCAATTGTCCTTGAAATCTAGCTTTTGTTTTATTGATAGAAGGTGAGTAACTAAAAGTTTTTTAACTAAATAAAGTTTACTTCTAATTTAGTAATTTTGGCTTTTTTGTCTTGGATATCTTGGTCTATATTTTTAGGTACTATAATAATGTAAAGAGGTAAAATTGTGTTTGTTTGTTTGTATGTATGTTGGGGATAATCTATGCGATTACTAAATTTGTTGTATGTTGGGGATAATCTATGCGATTATTAAAATGAATTTAGAAAACCTTTGCTAAGAGCGGAGGGTGGGTCGCTGGTATATTATTAACTAAGTAATGTACAAATCCATTGAATTTATACGGATTTAATAATTGGGATTGACCAAAAAAAATAACTCACGGTTTTGACTTTCTCATTCGAAAGAATAGGAAATTTTAAGATACCAATTTCATTAATTTTGTATTTGACCCAATAGTTTTGTTTAAATATCTTTATTTATTTAGCAGACATTTTATGGATGACATGATTATTTTAAATTTGGGATGGCATTTTCTAATAAATTACAACGATTAAATGATATCTAATGAAAAAAAGTGATTTTAATAGTGTATTAAAACATACTATTTCAAGCTGTTTTCGCCTAACCCGTAAGATACTACACCTAGGAGGGCTTCAAGCCGAAAACGAAAGTCAAACAAAGGTTAAATATACTTTTGCCGATATATCCAAAATAAATAAATACTTCAAGAACTTAATAATGCAGAACGGCTTTAAAACCCTATTCCTCAAAGTGGTTTTCGAATTGGACTAATTGTAAAAATATGAACAATCCCAATTGGTGAACAGTTGACAATTGATATATGGCCCGATTCATATTCAAACCGTGGATATTTGATTATTCCTGGTATTAGATTGACACATACGAAGTGTCAATTTTTACCCGGAGTAACCGAATCTATTCGCGGTTTGAATATTGAAAACCGGACCATTTTAGTTAGATCGGATCGAAAAAAGTAATTGCAGCAAAATATAAAGTTTTAGTCTGAAGCACAGTTTATAGTAGTTTAAATCGTACAATGAGAGGAGGTTGCATTGCTCTAAGGTTTGTTCTGGTTTTTTTTAATGTTTTATAGGATGAAATGGTTATCTTAAGTTTTTCCAATTTTAAAGCCCTCCGGATCAAAGTTAAACGCTCGAAAATCCTTGTAACTTTTTTTTTAAATCTATATTTGTAATATAACGAGAACAATTTGTTTGTTTAATGACTCGAGTTTTGTATTTCCTTTACCACCCGTGTAACATACAATGTTTTTCATCACAATTGCGAGGAAATGAAATAAAATCAGACAAAAGATCATATTTTTAACTTATTAGCGGCAGACTACATCATTGTCTGTGACTTACCACAGATAATGTCAAACGTGTTCGGAGTCCGATTCTAGTGACATATGAGATCAATAGTTTATTATGCGAGATTGTTAGGAAATAGTATTCAACTGACATTTCATCTCGAATGAAACTTCATATCGAATGGCACAAGAATTGGGGTCCTGACGTATTGTGATAGTTTGAGTCCACGTAGGTATAATATTTAAAAAAAAGCTATTACGCACTTTAGTAACGTAATGGTAAAAAAAAGCCCACGGGTATTATTTTGGATTTACGGTCGATTTTTCTAGCATGTTAGGACACTATTTACGAGCAAGTGTGTTTTTTTTTTTAATTTTTTTTTTATTTCAAAATGCTAGAGCTATCCCGACCGACACGAGCAAGTCCGCAATAGCCTCTAACGTTTCTGAATCCCTGGTACATTTTAATCCACGCCCCGGAGAATCAAATCATCAACTGCGAGGGTTATCCCGGGCGCTTCCGCGGGTGAGTTATGTGCGGACGTGAGCGGAGTCACCAACGCCCCAGGATAGCTGGCGTGTGACGATCTCGGAATAACATGCTACGTACGAGTAAGGTTGTTTGCGATGTCTTGCGTCGAATCGCTTTACTCACGGAAAACCAAAGGCTTTATTCCAATTTCCTGTCTCGCTACTACATCACTGACGTTGGTATGGTATGGTATGGTGATGGACTCCTTTTTCCGCACTTAACCCGTGTATGTCGGGCCATTGTGCGTAGGGGTACCGGCTAGTAGTCTAGCCAGCCTAACTCCGACCAGAAGCGCAGGATCCTCCTGGTATCTCCACAGGCTTCTCGGAGTGACCTCGGTGTCTTGAGGATTTCAGTCCGTTGAGCGGCTACACCTACGCATTCCAGGATTACGTGGGGGGCTGTTTCGTCGGCCGACAGGCATCCCCTGCATAGGGGGCTGTCGGTCATACCTAGAACATACAAATGTTTGTTAAGCAAGCAGTGACCAGTAATGTTTCCTACAATTATTCGTAGGGCATGTCTATCTAGTGATAGGAGACGCTTAGTTAGACGCGCGTCCGGGTGTGGCACAGTTTCCCTTGATTGTCTACATGTACTGGTATTTGCCCATTGATTGGCATGTTGTTCGAGTGTTCTGTGACGTAACCATGACCTTAGCTGGTTAAATGCTAATGGAAGCATTGGAGCGGGACCGATCGCTGGGCGGTCCGATCCTCTCCTGGCCAGCTGGTCAGCTGCATCGTTTCCTAGAGATCCACTATGCCCCTTTATCCATTGTAGCGTGAGTTGGTTATTTGAACCTATCAACTCCAATGCTGAGTGGCACTCTAGTATGAGCCCGGAATGTATTATTTTGTTGTCTAGGGCTCGTAGTACCGCAGCGCTGTCAGAAACAATTCGTATCTTTTGGTCTTTGATACCTCGCCTGGCTACTGCCTTGGCAGCCTGTAGTATGGCAGTACATTCACATTGGTATATGGAGCTGTATTCGCCTAAGGCTGTTGATATGTTGATGTTAATTTCGGGTGAGTACACTCCTGCACCTGTTCCCTTTTTGGTCTTTGATCCATCCGTATAGATGCGTAGTTCATGTATACTGGACTGGTCAGTGGGTTCCTCAGCTAGCTGGATGGTGTAACTTTTGTTGAAGTTGTGTTGCTTGGGTACCTTGTCATTAGGAGCTGCTATCAGTGGTTGATATGCAATTGCCTCCTGAAGGACTACGGTATGGGTCCCGTTTGTAACACCCCAGAGGTTGAGGGATTTTAGTCTGATGGCTGCTACCGCCGCCTCCTGTTGGATGAAAAGGTTTAGGGGCGGTAGACCCAGCAGTATCTCCAGCGCCGCTGTGGGTGTAGTTTTCATGCAACCTGTGATAGCTACGCAAGCTAGTCTTTGAAATTGTTGCAGTTTATTCTTGGCTGTGGTCAGTTTGGTTCTGGGCCACCAGACCACAGCACCATAGGTGATAACAGGTCTGATCACTGCCGTGTATAGCCACATGGCAATTCTTGGGTGTATACCCCAGGTTCTGCCAAGTAACCTTTTACACTGCCAGAATATGACACAGGCCTTTTCTAGTTTGTTCTCTAAGTGTTTGTTCCATAGCAGTTTGTCATCCAGGATGACTCCTAAATACTTGACCTCTTTGGAGAGAGTCAAGGTCGTGCCTAGGAGTTTCGGTAAACTTAGGTTATTAATGACCCGTTTTTTTGTGAAAAGTACTAGTTCGGTTTTTGATGGATTTACTGACAAACCATGTTCGGAGCACCATCGTTCGACGATTTTGAGAGCCCCCTGCATGAGGTCGCATAGGACTGACTCAAACTTTCCCCTTACGAGGATAGCTACATCGTCTGCATAGCCTACAGTGTAGAAGCCAGCCTCGTTTAGTGAGCGGATTAGGTCATCCACCACGAGGTTCCACAGGAGCGGTGAGATGACTCCTCCCTGCGGACAGCCCCTCGATACAATGGCTCGCGTGGTGCTATTGACTGTTACCTGTACCGCCCTTTGTCTAAGCATGTTGTCGATCCATCCCGAGACGGTATGGTCGGCGCCATGGCTAAGTAGGGCGTGGCTTATGCTGTTGAATTGCGTCTTGTCAAAAGCCCCCTCGATGTCGATGAAGGTTGCAAGAGCTGATGATTGTGTTGATAGTGCATTTTCTATGGGTGAAATGATGCTGTGTAGTGCTGATTCTGTTGATTTACCTGAACAATAGGCATGCTGTTGGTGGTGAAGAGGGTAATGCGCCAGAGCCCCGTCTCTGAGATCCCGGTCACAGAGTCGTTCCAGAGTTTTCAGTAGGAATGACGTAAGGCTTATTGGTCTGTATGATTTGGGCTGCGTATAATCACTCTTACCTGGTTTGGGTATAAATACCACTTTAACTTCTCTCCATTTTGTGGGGACATAGCGGTGCCAGAGACATGCCTGGTAAATCTTGACTAGGTGTGGTGCCACAATATCTTGGCACCATTGTAAGAGTCCCGGAAATATGCCATCTAGGCCTGCCGCTTTAAACGTCGAGAAGCTGTTGATTGCCCATGTCACTTTCTCTAGTGTTACTATTCTTTGGGCAGTATTGACGGCCTCAACAGCTGGTTGTTCAAAAGTCTGCTGGGTCGTATCTTCCCATGCTGAGTCTTCCGTAACTGTACATCCTGGGAAGTGTGTATCAAGCAACAACTCGCACATCTCACTATTTGTGGTTGTGTAGTTGTTGTCTGGTTTTTTCAGTGAGCCTAGGTTTCGATTCGGTTCGCTGGATAAGATGGTTTTTATCCTGGCTGCCTGAGTGTTTGATTCAATGTTGGTGCAGAAGGTTCTCCAGCAGTCACGTTTCCTCTCACGGATCCGTTTTTTGTATAGTAGCTGGATCCGCTTGTAGGCGTCCCAGTCTGTTACCTTCCTTGTGTTGCTCGCTCTGTTAAACAGTTTGCGTAGTTTGCATCGCATTTTCTCGAGTTCAGGTCCTCACCAGCCATTACGATTGGTGGCTTTCGTCGAGGGCGTTGTTGGTGAGCAAGCTTTCGTAAATGAGTCTATTAGCGTTTCCGTCAGTTTATTCACGTGTCTCTCTATGTCTGCAGGCTCTTTGTACCCCATCGGGATTGTGGCAGGAGCTAGGTTTGCAGATATCAGTCTGTTGAACTTTGCACGGTCGGTTCGTCTGGGATTTCGCCAAAGTTCTGGCTGTTTAGAGTCCACGTTTAGTTTGTATCTTACCCACCTATGGTCGGAGCATGACAGGTCTTTCGACACATGCCAGTCGGAGATCACCTCCGATACCCTTTCCGTAGCAAGTGTGATGTCGATTATAGTTTGGAATCTGGAGGTAACAAACGTAGGTTCTGACCCCCTGTTTATAAGCCTGAGATTAGTAGAGAATAAAAATTCAACTAGGTCCTCACCTCGTTTGTTGGAAGATCCGCTGCCCCACAGGGTGTGGTGCGCGTTTGCGTCCGCCGAGATGATCAGCTCAAGCTTGTTGTTCTCGCAGTGCCTGATGAGATTGGCCAGCTCAACCGTAGGTATGTCCACATCGCCCGCCAGGTAGGCCGATGCTATTATAACCTCCGGGATGCTATGGCAGTTGTTTTGGAGTCTGACCGTAGTCAGGTCCCTGGAACAGAACTCATTCATTAAAACTGCATTGATAGATTTTGGTACATAGATGCATGTGCGTGGATTAGTCACAGTGGTATCGAGTAGAATCTTACCCCCGATGTTGTTTAGACCGCATATCCTGTCCTTCCTTATCCACGGCTCCTGGATAAGGGCGACGGTCTCGTTGTTTACCTCCAGCATTCTTCGCAGGGTAGCCGCCGCGGCTTGTTTATGCTGGAGGTTGGCTTGGACGATGTTAGAGAGGGGAGGAGGAGCGAATGGGACTGCTCACTTCCTCGTCCGTTCCCAGCGAGACGTCCTGGTCCATCAGCTGCGCGACATCCTCCTCCAGGTCGCCGAGGGCGGCGTCCACGGTGGAGGTAGTCTGCGAGCGAGCTGATTTCCCATCCTGCTTCTGCCTTTCGGCGGAAGAGTGTTGGGTGACCAGTGGTTCGCTAGCTTCTCTCTGCCTTGCGGCGGAGTTCGGCCTGCTAACCACAGACGAAGACGCGCCTGCTCCCTGGTCAGGGTCAGCGTGCTCACTCTGCTTTTCAGCGGAGGAGTTGCTGGTGACCTTGGGTGCAGTCGCAGTCTCAGCAGGGTCTGGCGGCATATCCTGCAGCCTTCCCGTGCTCCCGAAGAAACGGATGTAGGCGTTACCCAGCTTGTAGCAGAGTCTACGCCCCCTCGCTAAAATCCCGGGAATTTGGTCCTCTGGAATACCGAGCACCAGAAAGGTACCCGGAGGATTACCTTCATGGCGCTCGATATTGTAAAGCGACCACCTGCTGACCTGATACCACTTGTTCTGACCAGCCAAGATGCGTTGTATCATCTTAGGCTCGTCAGCACAAGCCGGTAACAGGACAGCGGACTTCACCCGTCTGGGGATGTCCGTTTGTCGCCTTACCACCAGCTTGGTCCCGGGAATTGGTGACACGAAATTGGCTACGGTGTCCTTCAGCCACTCCATGTCCTTAACATCCTCGCACTGTAGTTTTAGCACACCCTCGCTGTGGAAAGGTTTGCCACGGAAGGAGGGCCAGTACGGGATTTGGTTGGAGGCGCCTGGAGCATCGGCAATGTCCTCGATGCTGGTCTCCAGTGTCCTCTTGATGCCCTCCACTTGGACAGGTGTTAGGTCGGTGAAGGGTTCCGCCATCACTGCGACAAATAGGTCATTTAGGACCACAGTGTCAGCGTAGGTGACGGCTGGGTTCACCAGACTAGTGGAGGCCTTGGTGCGCTTTGCAGTGCTGCCTATCGGCGATTTTGTGTCGTCGGGGCGCGGGCGCTTAGGTACTATCTGGCCACCACCTTTGGGCTCAGATTTCCCTTTTCTGCCTCTGCCACCGCGCTTCCTTTTTGCCGCCTGAGGTGCGTCGGCCTTGTCCTTCGCGCCTTGGCTGGGACGGAATGCCTTTTCGGCGCTCAGCTTCGTCCCACCTTGGCTTTCGCCGAGGCGGTTCGCCTGCTTTGCGCGTACTGAGGCGGCGGGGGTCGTTGCCAACCCTTTGGCTTCTTCCTGCCTTGCGGCGGGAGGTTGCCTCCTTTCCGAGCCTGCCTGGGCAAAGTTTGCTGCACGTTTGGCCGTGCGTCTGTCTTTTTTGCGCTTGTCCGAGGGATTGCGCTTACGTGAGTTAGCCGCCCACTGTTGTTCACCGGTCTGCGAAAGACCGGGTTGGGGGCTCGGTTGGTTGTTGCAGGGCGCTTCGTTAGAAGCAGCGGCCTGCTGCTGATTGTTGTTGTTGGGTTTTTTACTCTTTTTGTCCATGGTTTGGAATTAAAAAGGTTTCGTTCTCCTCGGCGTCCCACCCTCCTGGGAGCCCGCAGATGGGGATGCTCATTCGAGCACCAGGACCTACCGCGGAGAATATAGGGTCCAGGATCCGCGATGCAGCGAGCCTGCACGGTGCGAGAAGGACTACGGTTGTCAGGCCGAGGTTTTGGCCCGTACTCGCCGTAGAATTCGCGCTCCGCCGGCTGCGCACCTCATGATCCCGAAACCCTCGCCGACCACCCTTAAGGGGCGCCTTTGCCGGTTACCCCAGGCTGGCTAGTTCCTGAGGCTGTCGTTTTAAAGGAATGCCGGACCAAAGAGGGCGTGTTGCCTCCACAAGATAACTACAACCCGATCTGTGGTAGGCTCAACCCCCCAGGACTCCATTATCCCCTCGTACGACGCTCAACTACGCACGGCAGTACGACGTAGGTGGGCTCTGCACTCTTCACGGGGAAGAGGCCGGTCTGACACGCCCACAGGTCATGACCTACCAGTCCTTTTTGTTGCGGTTGCTACAAGGTCGCTGGTGGAGCCTCTTCGGACAGAACTCCGGTGGTTGGGAAGGTTCTTCGCCAACAGCCAGTGAGACCCCTTGGGGAGAATTACTGGCTGTTGCCCAGGATATACCGGCGGTTAGGGATTCGCGTTCCTTTTGGACGGATCCTAAAGGACTGCCAATCCCGCCGCACTCGAGGAGGTGACCTAACAAATACCCAAATACTGACGTTATACGAGTTAAGTAGTTCTTAGTGTTAAGTCACGCGAGCAATATGATTACAATATGAAAGCAAGAATTGCTTAAGCAGAGTGACTTGAATTATGTAGGGCAAGGAGGCGGTTTCTATCTTTCTTGGCTATCTGTTGGTGGTCCCTGTCAATAACTAAAACTGCTTCTCACGAGTTTCAAATAAAACTGCGCATTACATCGCTGCTCGATAAAACTTTAAAAAATAGTTACGCTATTTCAAACGTAATTGTAATATTTACATTATGAAATCGTTAACTTTCGTTTGTTGAAATTTATGTTCGCATGGAAGACACACTGCGTACATATAGCTATTTCAACCATAAGTAATGAGCAATATGTAGTCGTGTATTGCAAAACCACGCGTTGTACAACAGAATACTCTAATTAATTAGAGTGCGAGTACAATGCCGTGTTTCTTCCGTGTCAACACGCCACACTGTGCTGTTCCGCGGTTATGAACAACGTTGTGGTATCGAAGGAAATATTCATAATTAGTCGAAAGGTATGCTGATACATGTTTTGTAATTTTACGCCTGACAGCTTCATTAAGACTGTATATCCAATAATATGTACATATCACAGTTTCTATACACATACATACATACATACATTAAATCACGCCTGTTTCCCAGAGGGGTAGGCAGAGACCACTTCTATCCACTTGCTACGATCTTGACAAATTTCTTTCGCTTCTTCCACATTCATACATCGAGTCATGCACGCACGTTGGTTTCGGGTACTTAAGATTCCGCCCTTTTCCAGTATTTCTCCGATTTTACTCGAAAAAGTACGCCTAGGGCGGCCTCTTCCGACCCGTCCACTCACTTTCGATCTGTATATCTTCTTTCATCCATCCTTTCCAAATGACCGAACCATCGAAGCATGCCCTTTTCAATCTTAGTCACTACATCTTCTTTTATTCCACATTTTTCTCTGACTTTTTCATTCCTTACTCTATCAATCCTTTCTATACACGTTTTAGAATAAGTGGGCAGTTGGGTAAAAAGCAACGAAAGAAATGAATCACTATGTGAAAACTATACATTCAAATTTAAAATGGGATATGTAAACATACCGGTTGAAATCCTACCTTTTTTAACGAAGCGCTTTGAATCGTCCTTCATAATGCGTACTGCAAAAGAGTGGAATGAGCTTCCGGCGTCTGTATTTCCGCGTGCATACATTCTGAATTTATTTAAAGCTAGGGTGAATAGGCATCTTCTAGGTGAGCTCGCTTCATTGTCGACAAAATCTTCGTCGCCCCATATTATGGTCGCCTTTATCGCGGTGGATAAAACTTCCCTCACTCTCGCACTTGCAAAGTGGTCAGAAAGTGACAGATGTTTTGTCCACGCTTATCCACGTCAATCAACAGCCATAATAGGCCCGCTGCAAGGGCAAGAGCAACCCATCACCAATAATAGTTAAAAAAAAAGTTCGCCTGTATAGTTAGGTAAGTAGTAGTTTTCGTTATGCTGTTTTATAAACCTTTAAAAAAAACCTTTAGTCCCATCTCGTATCCAGGTTCGAAATGGGAAAAATAATCTCAATTGGAAGCTGACTACGAAATGGGAATTTTTTAGTCCCATGTCGTAGCCAGGTTTGGTAGCCAGCTTTAAATTGGGAAATACATTTTCCTGTCTCGTAACCAGATATGAACTCTAGCGCTTAACTGAGTGCGGGGGGATTAAGTTTACCAATTCAATTAGTGAAAAAAAAGATTCGGTCATTTTTTTTTTGGGACAAGCTTTTGTTACCGACTGTCCTTTTTTGCACAGTCTTCATCTACCTACTCGTCAAGACAATTCTAACAAGCCCTAACACGACGGGTATAACATGTGTATTTAGGAGTTTCTATGGCCACCTTGAGTGTCCATCATCAGACCAGCTCGATGGTACTATATTATTGTATTGTCACTAGAATTAAAGGCTTATGCAAATTTTCAGCTTCATCGGAAACCAAGAAGTGGGTCAAATTTAACTTGCAAGATTTGACCCTTACATACATACATACATTGCAAGTTAAATAAAAGGTTGTAAAAAGAGTTCTAGTAGTAGTTCATGTGTATACCCTGTTTTATTACGAGTTAAGAAGACTTGTGCCCTTTTACACTAGGACTTTTAAATATCGTAAGAGATATATCGTTACTATTCTTCACGTGTATCCCCTCCCGCACCGCTCTATTACCGCCGGAACCGACTCAGGGGTTTGATTCTCTCAAAAACGGCGGTCGGACGAACGAGTGAATATCGCAGCGGCGAGTTTAAGTAGTCCCGTCAGAGCGAACAGAACCCATTTTAGCGCGTGCATTTTCAATTGGGCAGCATGTCTTCTGTCGATAACATCGAACGT
Source organism: Acleris laterana (assembly GCA_963966035.1). Lineage (NCBI taxonomy): Eukaryota > Metazoa > Arthropoda > Insecta > Lepidoptera > Tortricidae > Acleris > Acleris laterana. The sequence continues at coordinate 5,288,818 of OZ014445.1, read as the reverse complement.
ATAAGGCTGCCTAATTGAAATGCACGCGTTAAAATGTGTTTTGTTCGCTCTGAAGACACGTCTCTCGGGGACTACTTAAAGTCGCCGCTACGACGTTCACTCGTTCGTCCGACCGACCGACCTCTAAAAGGAACGGTTATAAGTGTTTTTTTTTTTTTTTTTTTTTGTTTTTTTTATGGCATAGAGATGACAAACGAGCACACAGGCCACCTGATGGTAAGTGGAAACTGTGACCCATAGACATTCGCATTCACAAGACTGCAGAGCAAAAAAAGAAAAATAGATTGTTTATGTGCGGGCATCTGTTTATTACCAATACTAAAGCTAAACATGACTTTATTATACCCAAACAATATTCTCACCCTCAAGCTTTGTTTTCTTGACCTTTAATCTATACGGTCGAAATTTTAGGATGTATATTTAGTAAACGTGGTCTGTGCCCTAACAAGCAGCCCTGTAATATCGGCTTGTTTTGCCAAATAGTTTTGTGAAAACAGCGATATAATATTACACTTAATTTCACCAACCACTTAACAGACGATTAGAGTGTTAACAGCCGTCAAAATGTATTAACTAACAGTCGATTAACATTGATTAACATTTAACATTCAGATACACAATTAAAAACATTGTTAAAGAATAATAAAAAATTAAAGACAGTAAAATATGTAAACATAAGAGTAATTTCACAGAAATGTTGAATGTTTCGACAGAAAATCACGTCACTAGAAATATAAATATGTCTATTTGAAGATGGAATTACCCTAGACGTACAATTAAGTACCCTACTAATGATGCAAGAAGCACTGTATCTATCACGGTGGAGATCCGAAGAGACGGAATAAACAAACTAGCAAACACACTCTCACATTTGTAATATAAGTCAGGATAATGAGTCAGGGGCTAGATCGCCGCCGAAAAAGAGCTAACATAATTAAAATCTCCAACACTGGTGTCGTATTCTACTTGGTAATACAATATTACCAAGTACCTTTTTACGGGTTACCATATTGCTTAATGCACTCGCAATCGCCATTGTTTTCATTTTGAAAATCGAAGTCTTGTCTGCATACAAAATGAAAACAATTATTCCGCTTTGAAGTCAATTGAGATTGCGACTGCACAAGAAAATAAGAGTTTTCATAATGATAATATTGCTTTGCCGAGTAAAATAAGCCCCTAAGATCGTTGTGTTGATACATTTCGCTAATTACACATTTTCAGTCTTAAAACAAAATGGCGTCCCTATCAATGTCACCAGCGTCCAGGGGTGAACAACCCTCGGGAACCTCTAACTATTGAGCAAGCGTCCAGACGCGCTGCCACGATTTCATTACTCCATTCAGAAATAAAAACCCGAGTTATACAAGTGGAACTACCGCGCAGTCTTGGAACGTCGATGCCGGCTGTCATACAAACGTGAAAATTTAAGGGTTCTATTTGAATGTAGGTATGTATGTACACCAATATTCAAGTTAAGTACATAATTAAAAGTAGTAAAGGGAGAACTTGTCTGTTTAATTACGGTGGGTCGTTTTATTTTTTTCCAAAGAGTTTGAAGTGGTGAGGTAGAAGAGGAAGTCTCTTACCCTAGGAGGCTTAAGAGAGGTTACCAAGACATTCTAAAGCAATTCCGTTTACGTTGAAAGAAAGGGACAGAGCAATAGCAGCTGTACACCTCTATTCCTTTCTCTAAACCTAAACCGAACCGCTTTAGTATGTCATGGTAACCCCCTGAGTGCTCTTTTGCCTTCTCCGCGACATAAAAAATTAGTAGATTGCCTTCCCTTTAACATTAAAGATAATTAAGAAAAACTAAAGAATGAAAACCTAATATAGGACGGATTAAGTATGTATGTATGTATGAATGTATGTATGTATGTATTTAAGTATGTATGTATGTTACAATGTATTTATTGTACAATATTAAAAAAAGAAACACAAAACACAGGCAATATTACAAAAAAAAACATGCAGGTACAAACGTGAATAGTGAGATACAAGGGCATTTTACTCACTCTATTGTTTGGTTCAATGGTCCATCGTGAGGCGTTATAAACTAATCAGAGGGTCTAGCCAAAATTCTACGCTAACTAGCATTTCTATTCTTTTCGTTTTTAAACCAATCGCGTCACTGGTAGATCACGTGACTCTTCGTATCACGACATCTACCAGTGACGCCATTGGCTTAAAAACGAAACGAATAGAAACGCTAGTTAGCGTAATACATCACGTTGTATGAATCGCGACTTGCATTGCCTCAATTTGCCCCAGCAATAACTCGACCATTCTATTTGCATTCATTGCAGCCATGCACTTTGTTCTGCCATTAAGATAGTTTATTTGTCTCATTATGGGACTGGATTGTTTTATTTTTGCTTGGTGTTTAGCGCTTTGTTCGTTATTATGAACAGCAAGTGAATTATGAGAATGGGGTTTTTATTGTTTTAAGATTTTATCCCCTTTCGTTTAATTAAAAATTACCTACGTAAGTTGGAGCGGAGCTATTTCGACTGCAAAATAACATAAGTAAGTAGGTAATAACATAAGTACGAGTATTAATTTTAAAAGTAGAATAAGACAGTATAAACTTAGAATTACCCCTTAGCCGAAAAATCTAGTCCCGCCCACCCTTAGGGAAATTTAAAGAAACTTAGATAATATTTTACAAAGAACTATATTCAATAACAGTGGTCCTAAACAAGGTGCATTACGAGACCGTTATCGTTATTCAAAATCTGTAAGACGGTCGCGTCGAGCGCCTACGTCAATTCCATATTTTGACAGTTTTCGATAATCGTTTACTTTAGCGTTAAGACTGCGCCGAGCGTACGCCGGATGTACAATGGCGCCCTCATTAGTATTGTGTTTTCTAATAAACTAAAGTATTTTCTTGAAATTGGTCGGTAGGTTTTTGTACTACAAATGAAAACACAACTTACAGGGTTCACATAGTTAAATAACAATTCACCTTCGAATTATCAACTTAACGGAAAAAAGTGGCCACCTTTTCCCGTTAAGCTGACTACTCAAAGGGTAATTGTTATTAAAGTTGTATACAAAAATGTATCGTTTAATTGCAAGGAAATTCTTTGGTTAATTAGAAAACACAATAATAGTCATGAGGGCGCCACTGGACGCTCGGCGTTTGCTCGGTGCAGTCTTAAGCAGCTTGTCTGCCCTCACAGGCCTCGTTTTGACGTTGAGGGATAGATATAGCGTACTCGTATTGCCTTTTTATAATACAGTCGATATATCGTACCACACTAATGTTGTGACATTCCTAAATAACATTGATTGCAATTTTTTGCAAATAATGTAAAACCTGACAGATGACTACAATAAAGTAAAGAACCTAAATAAAGTCAGGTTTAAAATGTATGTAAGTTTTTTTGGTAGTCACGAGTATAACCTAACCTAAACTACGTTATTAATGTTAATAATATCCTGAAAACATCATGGTTTCAGTAGAGAATGAAATTCGATAAATAATACAATCGATGAAGTGAAATTCGATAAAATGGTTACCGACGATGACATTTAGATTTGCCACGGGGGTGATAATGATAAAGTTAACCCCTCTTATTCGTAAACATTTTAGTATGCTTAAAATATGCTTTGTCATTGTGACATTTGCATCTGACGGAAAGTGACAACACATTTTAAACAGGTTAATAATACGTTATGAATAAGAGGGCAAACGTAGAACACTTTCATAATGACAGCGTTAAGTTTTGAGAAAAGAATTGTCAAAATAACGATCATTGGCTTTTTGTTGTCTACACGATAGTGGAATTCTGTGGCTGATAGTAATTGAAACAACTCTTCAGAATACTCCCTGTAATAAAAGTGCCGCCCCTTCAAATAAAGAGGGAAACCAAACCAACAGAGATCAAGTAGGGACTGTGGGACTTTATAAAGGTGCGAAGTATTTGTAAAATCCAGGAAAGAAATCAAGAGGCGATGCATTCGGTGCATCACACAATAGTTTTACATTTTTGTTCTAAATTTGTTTGTTTATTGCACCAAATAAACGATTTTCTTCTTTCCTCTTTCATCTCATTGCGTTTACATGATTAAACCGTACAAGTTCAAAATGTAGGGCGTAAAAACTATAAAATCGGGACCTATTCGAATTCGACATACTTACTAAGAGAACAGCAAAGCCTTGTTACTAACTTTCTTAAGTCAAGCCGGCTTTAAAGTTACCAACTTGAGTAAGCTTACCAACGAGATAAGTGTATACAGTACGGCTAACTTTGCAGAACTATAACAATATTAGGACAACACGGTATTTTCAAACTTTTTACAAACCTAAGAGCGTGGACTTTTAATACTCGAAAATAGGGTATTGACATTGAAGTTGGATATTTTAAATTGGTATGGCGCGCCCCGTCATTAAAAATTGACGTTGCGAGGCTGCGTCAATGTACGTGAAATTAATTAGTGTGACGTGACTTCGTGGATTGAAAACATTGCCGTTGTAAACTTGATCTTTGTAGGTAGGGTTCAATATAGTTAATTAAGCCTAAGTAGTGTTTTCACATAAGTAATATTGTTCGCATCGTCCTACTTCGGCTCTACTTCGCTAATACATCTCCTTAATACCCAAAAATAGCAGTAAACTGAGCTTATCAATTATTTTTGACGCATTTTCCTCAAGCGAACACAAAATAAAAACACGCTGTTCATATCGCGTTACCAGGGAATCAGCGCTCGCGAGGAAGCCACAATATTCGACGCTGATATGAAGCGCCATATTGGCTGCGCCATAATTGCGCCACGTCATCTGATTAAGTTGGTAAATCGAGTGGAAACCGATTGATGGATGACTGTAATCGATCGCTCATTATTGGCTAGTTTGAGCGCGAAAGTTGATCTTTGGTTGAGCATCAGCAAACGAGGATAATATTAATTTGGTTTTACGCGTCGGGAAGGACACCTTTATGGAGTGGAACGGTTTGTGTTACTTGCTCGTTTCTTCTGTTATCCTAGTGTTTGCATTATATGAAGCATTAGGCTAATTTGCGTAAATAACACTTCAATCATTTTGAATCTTTTTTCTTATTTGGGACCTTATTTTACCTTGTCTTTACCCCTATTGTTATCAAATACTTTATGTCTCGGCCGCCTTTAAAAGCAAAGTTAAGCGTATGCGCTCTAGCCATTAAGAGTTTGTTTATTTTCTCAGTATATAATGAACTAAAAAAAAATAGTATGCTTTGAGACCAATCTCTAAGTTTTTTTTAAAGTAACTTACAACTTTTTTTTTTAATCGCATTTCTCAACAAAATATGAAAATACCTTAATAAAGATATATAACCAAAAGTGAAATTCAAATTAAAATCGACCAAGAAAGACATCGATTAGACAGAGAGATCCGATATGCACTGTGACGTCACAGTGCATATAAACTCCATGTTAAATTATTTTGAAAGTAAAGAGATAAGAACAAATCTTTGTTGGTTTATATGTTGGTTAATTTTATAGCTATTCAAAAAATGATTACTTTCAACTCTTTGTTACATTAATCAAGTTTTTGTTGTGAAAAAATTCATGAATATTCCCTATTGGTTGCTTAAGTGAGCCCAATAAGTACTTTTCTTTTTATTATACCGTTTTTAGTACACCGTTATCTCAAAACTTTAAAAACAAAGTCTATAGGAAAAAACTACATTGTAACTTATATCCCTTCTTTTAAAAATCCCGCGATAAATCTACGAAATCTTTATAAAATACCTTGCACTGGCTTTAAAAACGGGGTGTCCCGCTTACTGTAAGATATCGGTATACCCCTATTGATGCCAGGGACGTGATGAAGGCGAGAGAACGTCTACGAGGCGCATGTGGAGCCCGTTTACTTGACGTATAGCTGATACAATGGGGAATTGTTCAGATATTTTAAAACTGGCAACACTTGGAACTGTAAGATAGTTTCTGGATGTGAGAGGTTCGGAATTTACGGTTGGTGTTTTGAATTACTGTTTGGTAATGGTCTTTATTTGGACTGGTAACACTTAGGTCTTAATAGGTACGCTCGTTTTTGCTGTGTTAGTTAGTATCATGTTTAAGATTCGATTGTCAACAGGGATGAATGTATGCCGGTAATTCTTAGAAAAAGATTTTATCAATTAATTAAATTAACATCCGTGAGGCCAGCCAGTTCGGAGCAGACTCCTTACAGGTTCTGAACTCCTGGTAGGATGACTGAACACCCTCATCTGAATGGTGAATCGGTCCAAGGAGTGTTTTTTTAGGTGGTATGCCTTTGAAATGCATAAAGCGATAGCCTTGTTGGTAGTGACCTTGCCTACGAAGCTAGAGGTCCTGGGTTTAAATCCCGGTAAGGACAGATATTTGTGTGATGAGCGCAAAATATTTGTTCCTGAGTCGTGGAGGTTTTCTATGTATTAAAGTATATATTTATCTATGTAAGTATTTATATCGTTGTCTAGTACCCATAGTACAAGCCTAGAGCTTAGTTTGGGACTAGGTCAATTGGTGTGACATTGTCCCCTGATATTTATTTATTTAAAGTTGTTTATCCTAATAATGTATTGTTTGATCTAATAGTAAAAATCATTTCGTCGAACATCCTATTAGGCTGAAATTACAGAATTTAATAAACATCTATTATTATAAGTTAGTTTTTTATAATTGCACTGTTGTGACAACGTTTAAATGGTCCACTATAAATAATAATTAAGTCATCTAACGACGAAAAAAAGTCAAAAATGACATGAAAAAAGTACGCGAAGTCGCGGGCATCTGTTAGTCCGTAATATGCACGTAAAGCAGGCTGATAGCGCCGGCCCGGCGGCTACTAAAAGAGTTCAACCCTGACGCCAATTACAGGGTGATGCAGATAAGAACGCGGGGCAAGCCACGGGAGACTTAGAGCTTCAGTCAAATTTGTTTTAGCCTTTATTATTTCTAAAATCATATTCCACATACACATACATAAGCTTACGCCTTTATTCCCAGAATGGGGTAGGCAGAGCTACAGAATTACTAACAACTCTAAAAACTTGTTAATAATTCGGTAACCACATTTTGTATAATTAGGCTAAGACGTTTACCAGTGTATTAGTGACAGGTTGCAAGCCCATCGCCTAACCGTACTACACAGCCTATATTCCCTTAGTCGTCTCTTACGACATCTACGGGAGGATATAGAGTGGCACTATTCTAACCCTTGCCGGGTTACGCGGTTTCTAATATCACACTTATATTCATTTATTTATAATATTTATTAAATATTACTCACCGATATGATGGTAAACATCTTAGCCTATTTGTGCAAAATGTGGTTACTGAATTATCAACAACTTTTTAAAGTTGAAGGTAATTTCTGTAGCTCTGCCTACCCCACTCTGGAATTACAGGCGTGAAGGTATGCCGCGTGGCGTGGCGTGGCGTGATGTATGTTAAATATTACTGTTAGAAGTCTGGTTACCTACTTACACTAAACAATACAATATCCAAAAATATAATCATCATTTTTATGAGTCGGACGAAAATTACTGTAGGTACATTAAGCATCCATGATGACGGACTGACGGTGGTCGGTTATTTTTCTATGGAAATATATGGACATGTTGTGGTCTTAGAAGCTCTAGCCGTCAAATTAATGAGAGCTTCCATAAGGCTTCTAATATTGGTAAGGCTTCTAATATTTCTAATATTACTGAGTGCAATAGAGACAGTACGTTTACAATGTATACGTTGTTAATAATCATTGGCTTTTTCGTATTACTATGAAACATGAACGGAAACGTTTAAAGAGTAAAGTACTGTATATATTTGATATACACGAATGTACGTAGATACAAGGCAATTGCCAAATGGCATAATTGATCTGGACAAGCAAAAAAGAGGCAAAGTTAAGAAAATATTTATTAAGTTCCAACCGTGGGTTGAACATTGAACAAAACAGTTAATTTGTCAAAAGTACCCCGTCAGGTATAAACATTATTTATCGTTAGGCGTCGGTAAAGCGTGGGCGGTCAGCTGACAGGGAATGCAGACGGGATCAAAGTAAAACTTATTAGAGACTTTTTGAGTTAAAGTAAAGTCAAGGCTATAAAGATTGTAGTGACCAAACATCCTGTTTCAATATACAAGGTGTTTGGTACATTTCAAACGCATTTTACTGGCATTACGCTAGTTTTGAAGTGTTTGTTGTTCTATTTTGAATGGCTGTGCTTTTTCTAATGAGAATCACAGGTCGCAGTGCCCTCTATACCACCATTTTGACTATTACAGGTAACAGGTGCTTCATGGCGGCTGACCCGCCGCGTGTCATAACGCTGCAATAAGAATAAGGCCACGAGAATTCGCTTCACGTGGACGTGCAGGTCCATTCGCTGTGGCTGGTCTTATGGAAGACCTATGTCCATTAACCTAGTTCTAATTCACCCTGTTTAATGTCTGTTGTTTTTATTTTTTGGTTGCGTATTTTAATTTGTTTTGTTTTGTTCTTTTCGCTTTAATGTTTGTTTGGACTGTGTTATTTTTTAATGTACCTAGGTACACTGGTTTTCGTGAAGTCATTCAAATAGGGGCCACTGAAAAACAGCGTCGTGGGTCGTGGTCCGCCACGCCACGGCATCATGAGTGATAGTATTTGACAGTATTTGATATTTGAAACTTTATTATACTGCATATTTTGTTTTATCTTTGTGTTACCTGTAGAGTCAAATATTGTCAATTAATCTATTTCTATTCTATTATATTTATTAGTTGTTTTTTTTTATTTAGTCGCCCCCTCTCGTCGCTTGCGAGTCCCGGGAGCCCAGCTGCTCAGAGTTGGGCAACTCGGACGTGCGCAATTACCGCCTGATACCGATACCGACTGCGCCGATACCGAGTTCAAAACTTCGAGCAGTCACTAATTTTATTACCATCGTAGTGTTTGATTGGGAATAAAGGGAATCAAAACGTGTTAGTGTAGACTCGATTTGAATTATTATTATCTACTAGCTTCTGCCCGCGACTGTCCGCGTGGAACTCGTTTATATCGTAGCTCCATACAAATTTTCACCCTCTATTTCACCCCCTTAGGAGATGAATTTCGGGAAAAAACTATCGTGTCCTTTTCCCAGGATTCAAACTATCTTTGCACCAAATTTCACCTAAATCGGTTCAGCGGTTACAGTAAGCGGGATGCGGTAGAGGTAACAGACAGACAGACAGACACACTTTCGCATTTATAATATTAGTATGGAAGTATGGGTTTCATAATATAAAATTTCAGATAGTTCTAAACTAATCCCTGGGTTAGTATTTCAAAGTTGGAACAAATTCATACTTATCAAACAAATATTTGCCGTTACCGAGAATCGAACCTGTCTACATTTACAGACACCTGGCAATACGTGGTGTGGTAAACAATTTGTGTGATGTAAGTTACGGATACGATGTTTTTAGTTTAGAGGCTATATAGAAAGCGGAAGTAGGTAAGTTACAGAAAGAGTATATATTTAAGTACAAATAGTTAGGTTAGGTTAGCGCTCTGCCTTCTATTATCTAACGCTAAGGTCTAGATAAGCTTGTATGTCATAAAACTTGTCAATATGGATATTAATGCTTTGTATAATAACATAAGAAAATCAAATAATTTTAGCGTACCAAGTTATATGTATAATAATGTATATGTTAACATGTTATTGTACTATAACAATTACATTTAACCAAATAAATTACACAAATGTTAGTAACACCCGTATTCACAAACGTCACTATGAGGTCTCACAGTGCTCACGAACGCACAGGGTGGTTCAAATCGTGTCATAAACAAAAGGTCAGTCAAACAGGACCAATCACAAAGCTGTATTGAACGCAGTGCGTTTACTCAGTGAAGGATCCCTTAAGTATTGTTTGTGAATACGGGTGTAAGTTAAGTCAACATAACTTAAACTGCAAAACGTCTGTTACGATATAATTTATTTCATAGCTTTGATATAGTTCCATAGGGTAGGTAATATAGACCCTCGGGACTCGCAATCGGAATCGTTCTCATTTTGAAAATCGAAGGCTTGTCTGCATACAAAATGAAAACAATTGCTCCGCTTCGAAGTCGATTGTGATTACGAGTGCGTTAGGCAATAGCCCCTCTGATTAATTAATTACGTATTGCCTTTGAAAACGAGTCAAGTGATATATCACAAAATAAATTGCACTGATAATGCAGACATGTCTATAGCACGGTAATTTCACTTTGACGTACTATTTATACAGGGTGATTTTGAATAGTGATTACAAAAATACAAAAAATAGTACTGTAATTTCTTCTTAATGGTTAATGACTACCTAATTAGGAATGCGTGTGTGCATGGGTTAGGAGAAGTTTCCATTTCAAAATCACTGTGTAAAATGTTTAGGCATGAATTTTTTTTTAAGTGGCTGTCATGAAAGAGACAATTCAGGGTAGTGATTCTGTAAACAACGCCGGTCGTTCGGACTGTCGAGTGATATCCAAGCGGCGAGATTAAGTAGTCCCGTCAGTGCGAACAAAACACATTGTAGCGCGTGCATTTCGATCGAGATGGGTCGAACGTATAAGGCTGCTTAATTGAAAATGCCCGCGCTACAATGTGTTTTGTTCGCACTGACGGGACTACTTAATCTCGCCGCTTGGATATCACTCGACAGTCCGCACGACCTGCGTTGTTTACAGAATCACTACCCTGGAAAACTGTACTAAAATGAACCTATACAATAGGTGTTTTGCAAACATTCGTACACTAGTAGCACCGATACCGATTTCATTACAGTCTCACGTCAGCAAAACCCGGCTGAATGCAATCTGGTTTAAGTTGAACTGCGTTTTGATTTACATTTGCGCAGTAAATTACATTAAGTAGTAGAACAACTACTTTCTTTTGAAGAAGTTGTTGCTGGTATTTTTAACTTTGAACGGTTAGTGTACAGCGCGAAAGGTGATTCTTGAACAGAAATAGAATAAGTAGTTACGTACATTAATTTAACTTGTCAGAAATAGCTTTTTTCAAGTTTATCATTTTTTATTATTAGCAAGCTTAAGTAGGTATTTCCAGGAGTTTTGAATATTGCTGTTTACGTTCTATTATTCTTGTACCCGTGACACTTAATAAATTAATCAATACATCTCGAAATATAATTCCCATCATCCCATGCTTACCTATCCAGTTTAAAGCAATTAGTGATGAGTCAAAGAATCAAAAGTTTCTTTATTTATGCTTCTGTTGACTATAGGAGACGCGCTGAATATTAAGGGTATGTAAATACCACAACTAGTCAACAATTAAATAATTATTAGTACCTAGTCGCAAAGTCTAGAAATCTTATTAAGTTCAGTACTCAACAATGTCTAGGCGGGCACTGAAAAACATTTTTTTTTATAGTAGTTGTGTACTGTTATTATCAGTGCGCTGTGCTGTGGTTCCATCGCTTAGTGACGCGTGTCACGCTGTGGTGTTACTCCCTAACGTTTTTCCACTAACCCATTCTACATTGACCTCTGTACACGTAGCAACCCTTCTTAATTGGAGGCCAAGATATGCTAGTGATTGGCTGGTTAGTGAACCAGCGTGACTGGTATCTTGTTTCAAACAGTTGCAATAGTTTAAGGGGTCTAAGTAGACTGGTGTTTTCGTGAATTCAGCCATAAATAATACTAGCTGAGCTATTGCCGCCTGTGCTAATGAGCGACTGATGCTGTACGAGGTGTTTCAGGGCTTGAATTGTAAGCACCCTGTATATTCCATTGATTAAAGCTGTAAATACACGCTTTTGATTTGAATTGGTTTAACTATGTAATTAAAATCCTTTTATCCAAAAAATAATAAAAATTGTATTTTAATGTAACATGCTGTATAAGTTTAAACTAAAGTATTAATAAACAGTTATTAAAGCTGAAAAAATATTGCATGCGATAACGAATAAGTGTACCTACACCATTCTTCTTAACATACATTCAGGTTGCCCTAAAGTATAAGTATAAATAGAGGTTCTAAACATTTTGTAAAGGATACTTCGTCCAGGCTTAGCACAGATAAAGCATACAATAAATACGGTATCAACATATACAAAGCAAAGAATTATTCGTTCACTTTCCTTGTTGGCTCAAACTACTTCATATCTTTCCCTACATTGTAATAGCTTGCTATGTATGTACAGGGTGTCCGGTTTCCATTGCCCTGAAGTGTATTTATGTTTTTTTTTTAAGACACGCCAAAACATTAACAATTTATTTTATGTATCATTATAATATTATTCATTATGTAAGCATATATAACTAAAGGCATGTACCAAGTCAATTCGCGCACTCTATTTTCAGATTGCCTTGCGATATCCTCGTTGGTGATGTCTGGAAGAGATAAGTGACTATTTGCGATAAGGCTGCCAATTGTCTACTTCAGGCTCCATTTAACGTTGGTCTGGATGTTGTTGGAGACACGATGTCACGGATTAGGATATAACTTGACACAAATAGACTGTTATTTGTGGTGAAAATTCGATAATTTCTAAGGGAAATAAAACAAACGAATTATTTTACGATTCCCGAAAGCAAAGGATAGTGTTATAGACTGACATGACTTTTTGTCGCTTCTTTTCTAAATTCTCTTAAATATCTCGTTTTTCAATTCGTCTATGAATTTTAACCTGGCGAACCTACGTTGTCCCGTCATAGTATTATTAGTGCGTGTATTTTTTAACTTAGTGGCAGGTTTCTTCGACGAAGCATCTCGACCAAAGCGGCAGGGATCAAAGTCTACTTTGCGCTTGCTTACGATAACTGTGCTAGTTAATACTTCCCTGAATAATTTTAAGGGAATATTAGAGAATCACCTATCAGGAGAGCGGAGTGACAGCGACATGTCTATTAAGGTGCGTTGGGGTATGTTCGGACGGATTTTAAGTGTGTTTGGAAGATGATGGCTAAAATATTTTTTCTCGAGAATTACGCTAGTTAGCAGAATAAATTAAAGTGAAGATTGATCATTATTAAATAAGCTATAGATAGAAATGTATTTTATTTAAATATAAACGAGACAACTACTATTTATTGGGTGTTAAAAATACGAATAAAAATTTAAAATTCGGGGAAATATCGGACGTACACGGGTAAAGACCGGACTACCTTCTAAAATCGCCATAGTGGCTTAGAACACAAAGTTCATAGAAAGAAAATATCCGTTCTTATACGTCCTTCAAGATGGTCTTTGGAAATTTTTATATTGTTAAATAAATCACCTGGAATAGACATTTTTTTATTTTTTTATTTTTTTTGTATCGGACGTCCGATCTTACCCCACTAGACCAAATCTCAAATTGCTGTGGCTCTCAAACTTACGTGTTCGAAATATTCCTGATCCTGATAAGCTTTTCATTCAGTCAAATTATTAATCTATAAGCAGATTGAGGATTGGATAGGTTATGTGTTGGAATATATGTATGCATAAATAAAACCTTACAATTGATTGCTGATCAAACTTTTATTAAACTGCGTATTTATATTACTAATTAGGCTATTGAGACCAATTATTTGTCTTTAGACATTAAAATAAACATACAATACCCATATTCCTTCGGGAAAGTGGTTTGTTATCACGATGCATATCCTATCCTATCAGCAACTAATTAAAAGTCACTCTTTAAATAATATATTTTTGGCTTTAAAATTGTACTCTTTGGAAAATATATTTTTAAGTAAGTAGACTAAAATAAAGTACCTATATAAAAAAGTTCTTCTTGTTAAGTAACATAAATTTGTACGTTGGTGCCCATAGAGATCTAAAAATATTTTTAACAAAATTATTCATACTTACTACAAACAACGCATTTTAAATAGCATAATTTAGGTATCAAAATATAAATAAGTTCACGTAATAAATAAACAAAATACATATCACCAACTTCATAAGAAATTTTTGTTTATCAACGAGCTCAGCTGCATTAGATTGCAACACCACGAAAAATCGGAGGTTAAAGGTCGGATTAAACTAAAGTTTGACAACCACATGCATTTTCATTCCAGTTTAAGATCGGATATATTTAGTCCGAACTTCACCTATTAATATCTGCTTGGGGAAAGACCGGATCTCAGCTTACAAGCCTTTTTAGCCTATTTTAAACAGATATATCGAAAGAGACCACATACCTAGATTACTTAAACATGTATTATTTGCAAAAATAGCTAATACTCAGCGAAAAAGCCAGCGAAAAGTTACATGGGGTTAATCCGGATCTCGTAAATTATCCGAAAAGACGACACTTCCACTATAACTTGCATAACACACAACTGATGCGTCGGAACGACCAACGTGGACTGGGACGCGGGGCAAGACTAAATGGCGTCTCACGCTTTGTTGCCAGATTAGAAAAATAACTACTAATTTGGAATATATTTAATAAATACGATCTTACCCCATTTACGAACTTACCCCAACGCACCACTGTCATTTGCTTTTGGAAATTTATCCTAATAGAATTTGTGTATTGTTTTTCCTACAGCACCCTGGGTATCATTTAAGCTGTGTACTGATTGCCGTTTCGCCAAATATCATATACCAACTAACATATAGCAGGTCTTTTATTTGGCCAACTGATCTACAGCACATCTTTTTTTAGCCACTTTTCATTTGCTCATAATATTATGTTCCGTCGACCTTGTCCTTAGTGAATTTTTTTTAATTAGTCTAATCTTATTTCCTACTGAATCAGGATAGAAATTATAATCCTTAATTAATTTTGAGAAATGTATGTTAGTTATGCCATGAAAATAATGGTATAAATTGTTTGGGAAGTGATACTTTGCTATACAATTTTCGCAGATTCATTAGTAAACCCATTTAGACAGTGTCGAGTGCAACCTCGGTTGATAATTATTTTTCCCGCTCTTTTAATTTGTAGTGCAAATACTTATCAACGTTATTAAAATAGTGCGAACTTTCAAGCATGTTTACGTTTCTTGTTTACCGCCATCTCGGTATCTTTTCTTATGCCGTCGCTGGCGCTGCTTCCACCGCCATTTCCATTTTCGATAAAACTTCATAAAATGGCGGAGACTCATTACACACAGCGCCGTGTCGTCGCATATCAAACACGATCACCTTTTAAAAGCTTTTAAAAGAAAAGCTTTGCCGCAACTTTTTTGAAGCGTAATTGAATTACTGAGCATGGAATTCATTTATGTTGTGCGAGGTTGCATTTTATCGGTTATTGCTTTTTAATTTTAAAATGAAAGAATATTTTATTCGATAAAGGAAAGCACTAACTCAACTGTGCTGTTTAAGAAATAAGCTGGTCTATTTTTATAGACGAGTACTCGGAAGTAGAAAATTACTCGCATTCAAAAGAACTTTACAGCAATCACAACCAACACACGGACGTAAAAAAAATACGGACGTAATGTTGCACTAAAAAGGTGTGAAGCATGCAAGGTCGGCACTTTCGTTCGTTATACGTTACACGACTTACCGCACGCACACATAAGTATATGGTAGGTAAGACAACGCGCAGAGCCACAGCACGAGTGACAGTTTACTTATGTGCGTGTGCAGATAGCCATTTTGCACGCTCCGTGCCCTATACCTAAAAAAAGACGGCTTCATGGTTTCACTTCTTTTATCTCGAAATGTTCGTGGTCGATTCCCAAAAATCAAGCCAGAGCCCTGAAAGCAGGGTTCGCAATTACGTCGGGATTTTTGAATATTAAAGTTATTTTCCCGTTCCTTTAACTGACAATTACACATTAGAGCCCAACATTTACCTTTGCCCATTGTTTTTATTCACCGGTTTTCCTCCCCCTTTATTGCCGCGGCCAGGTGCTCCCGAGAAGGACCGCAAATAAAACGGATGGGCCCTAATCGATTTCCGTTACATTTCGAAGGATTTAAAATATTTTTGAGGGCCGACCTTAATGCACAAATGGATAATGCAATTATTGTTTTACGAGGGAAGCTAGGGTGGCTGTGTTTTATAAATATTGGGGATAAAAGTTGAAAGATTGTAAGCTTTTATATAAAGTACGCCCAGCGCCCAGTAAGCCCTGAGAGCCATGGAGCGCGCCATGCTCGGTATATCCCTCCGAGATCGCGTACGCCATCTCGACATTCGGAGTCGATCATAAATACGTATTGCATGATCGGGAACAGAGAGAAGATATACCTAATTTTGTTTTTTTTCATATTAGAATAAAACGGTCAAATTCGTGCACCTTAACTTTAATAACGTAGCTTTTTAAATATGTATTTGTCTACCTATTCTAATTATTTATATTAATATTTTTTTTATGCATTATAAGTTATAAGTAAAACTAGATAACTTCATTTACTTATAACAGATACAAGTATACTCGATTTAAAGGTTTTGACACCTTTGGCAACGACAATGTCGCAGACGTTTCTTTCCAATACCCTTAAAAGTTACAGACATGATAAAACACAATATAGTTAGTGATCAAATGTCAAAACTGTCCTCGTAATCCTGATAGCCTGGTGGCCCGCGGTGCCCGACGGACGCCGATAATGTTACACGCTTTATTGGAAATTTCCTAGCGCGGCCTTAATTGCACGTATCGGTCTCTGAGCTCCGCGCTCCAAACGGGAATCAGCTTTTATTTCATGAAAAGTACAACACACTGTAAGTATAAGCTAAAAGTACAAGCAAGTACAGCCACATTAATTGTTGACACTGTTGCAGAAAGTCACAAATTAATTTTATCGTGACTTAACGCTGCCATTACGTACGTTATCGTGGCTTTGCAATAAGGAATATGAATGGATTTTTAAAATCGCATTTCTCAACAAAATATGGAAATACTGTAAAAAATATCACCAAAACTGACATTAAAATTAAATTCTGTTTTGCTACAAAGAGATAGAAACAAATCTTTGTTGGCGCGTATCTTGGTTATTATTATGGCTATTCAAAAATCACAAAAATGATTGTTCTCAGCTGTTTGCTGTGAATAAAAGCCATGCATATTTGCTACCTCTATTAAGGGGTTATTCCCACTTGTTACCACCAATTCGTTACCACTGGTAACAGCTGGAATTCCCCCCCCCCCAAATATTTTCATCATCATCATCATCAGCGTGTATTCGCCCACCGTTGGGCATACGCCTCTCCAATTTTCCTCCAACCAGAACGGTTTCCCGTTTCCCTTGTCCAGACTGGGCCTGCCGTCTCCCTGATGTCATCGAACCAACGGAATATTTTAGTGGTAACAAAAAACCCAGCTGTTATCAGTGGTAACGAATTGGTGGTAACAGGTGGGAATAACCCCTATTAAGTATTGACTGTACTAGGGAAAATAAATACAGATCAGTTACACACGTCTTTTTTAATGAAAAATGGGTTAACGTTTATAGATAAACATCTTTATCTACGTTTGACCTCAGTTCAATCTCACCTGGTGTCACAAATTGACCTAGGTAGTCCCAAATAAAGCTCAAAGCTAGAGGCCCATCCGCCCTTCTGTCTGTCAGCTGTTTCTCACGAATCGTAATTAGACAGTCAGTGGAAATTTCACAAATTTCAGATAAATAATTCATGTGCGTATCGATTACAAGTTCTCAGTTTGCTTCTGGATAATAATGTATCTGTAGACTAAACCTATTTAAATAGAATCCCTCGTTCATCTGCTCTTCGAGGAAACAATATTTCCATATAAATTTCTTGATCGTACTAAATATAGAAACTAACTTCTCAGTAAATTCCTACACGTAAACCAACTAGGTATGCAAATATCATTTTCGTAGAAAATATGTAGGTAACGCAAATACGGACATTGGAAATTAGAATATGCTGAACCTGTAACATGTAAATTTCATGGGAACCTATTATTTTATCGAAACCATTGAGGTATATTAATTTGTGGGGCAGTAACCACGCATAGCCCGTGCCATGCCATATGAGCCTGCAGGCTGATATCAGCCATTTGTCAAGTTAGTTGTCAAACAGGCGCCGACCGTAAAACAAGCTGCTGTGAGGACACACTAAGGCACAAGGAATTACTTTTCACATGTAATTATATTGTTTTTGTATCTAAATTAATGTAGGTAATTAACACGCAAACTTTAATAAAATGTCAGATATATTTTTTGTAGGCTCAGTGTTGCAAGTCAAGCATTGTTAAATAAGTATTTCTTAAAATTGACGTCAAAAATGCTTTTAATTCGGTCAATCGTGGTGCCCTTCTAGCTGCTGTCAAAAAAGAAGTTCCAGAATTATACAGCTATTTGTGGCAATGCTATGGGGCACCTTCAAAATTACTTTTCGGTGACAAAATCATATCTTCATGCATGGGTTGCCAACAGGGAGACCCGCTTGGGCCCGTAATTTTTAGCTTAGTCATTCATCCAATTATTTCTGATCTCAATTCTAAATTCAATTTATGGTACCTTGATGACGGTTCCCTTGGCGGGGACGCGTCAACTGTACTACAAGACCTGCAAACGATCATCACAAAATTTTCTAATATAGGCCTCTCATTAAACTTTACTAAGTGCGAAATTTATATTCCTGATCACATTTCTTTGGAAAAAAAAATTGACTTCGTCACTAAGTTTAATGTAGCTTCACCAAACATTTCGGTCCATTCAAATTCATCTTTAACACTTTTAGGTTCACCAATTTTTGACGAAGCAATCAATCCCATTATAAATTGTAAATTAAATCTGTTTAAAAGTACTTCTAACCTTTTATACGAAATAAACCCCCACATGGCGCTTTTTATTATTCGGTTTTGTCTTTTCACTCCAAAATTCATGTATTTGTTACGGAGTTGCCCAATTTGGAAATTCCCAGACATCATGGCTTCTATAGATATTACCCTTCAATCAACTCTGTCAAAATTATTAAACATTCATTTTAGCTTAAGACCTTGGACTCAAGCGGTTCTCCCAATTCGTTTTGGCGGACTTGGTATTCGATGCTCATCTAGCGTGGCACTACCTGCTTTCCTGTCCTCCGCTTATGGTTCGTTGCCTCTCGTCAGTATTATCTTAAATATTCCACAGATACTTGACGTTGAGATTGCCAACCTGGTGGAGGCCAGGGACGCTTGGTGTGAGTCGTGTCCAGGAGTGGATATGCCAGTCAAGAGGCATATCCAAAGAGCATGGGATACACCTCGCCTCGTATCAATTCATGAATCTCTCATACAAAATAGTCCTGATGATACGGATCGTGCCCGTCTCCTCGCTGTCTCAGCAGGCGAATCAGGTCACTGGCTCAATGCTCTTCCTTCCCGCAATATAGGCACAGTCTTAGACCCAAGCTGCTTGCGCATTGCAATAAGCTTGCGGCTTGGAGCTAGAATATGTGAACCTCATACTTGCTCGTGCGGGAAGGGAGTGAGTGAGCTGGGTCGACATGGCCTTTCATGCTCTAGAAGTGCCGGCCGTTTGTACCGCCACGGCACAATTAATGATCTGATCCGTCGTTCGCTTGCCACTGCCTCTGTACCAGCTGTCCTGGAACCAGCAGGTTTGCATAGAGACGATGGCAAGCGACCAGACGGAGCTACTTTAGTGCCGTGGAAACTGGGTAGGGCACTGGTGTGGGACGCGACATGTGTTGACACATTCGCCCTGTCCCACGTACAGTCAACCCGTAATCGAGCCGGTGCAGCAGCTGATCAGGCCCAAACCATCAAGCGCCGCAAATATTCATCTTTATTAAATAATTACGAATTTATGGCGCTTGCAGTAGAGACTATGGGACCTTGGTCAGCCGATATGAAAAGTTTTATAAAGGCCCTATCATCCCGGCTCATAGACGCCTCCGGAGATCCTAGAGCTGGTTCTTACCTCTCCCAAAGGATTGGGCTAGCTATCCAGAGAGGTAATGCAGCCAGTGTTATAGGGACTATGCCGCGCGCGGACCTGCTAGAGGGGGTATTCTTTTTGTAGTGGTGATTTTTATTTTAATCTTTAATTTTTCAGTAGCTTAGTTTTATTTTAATTAAAATAAGTTTAGTTTTTAACTTTGAATTGTAGATACGATTGTATTGTAGTATTACAATAAAATTGTTGTTATAATTTAGCATTGTTTCATTTCTTCGAGTTTTCGGGTAAATTCAATAGTTATGGCCACCCGTAAAGTAAATAGAATGAGATCTAACATACATTACATCCATGCCCGTGTTTTCGTGTGTAGTGTACGGTGCTTTGGAATTCCGGCGGAATATCTAAGGACAATCTCACACAAATTGACATAGACCCAATTACAAAGTCCTAGGCTTGTACTTGATAAAGATAAACTTACTTATACACGGTGATTTTTTTTTGGTGATCAGTAACCAATTTTTCTAATTCAGTTATTAATGGCGAGCATGTTTAAGTCGCAGTTACATAAAACAATTTTTTTTTTTTATGTAAAAAAAATCTTTTGTAACTAACTTTTAATTGAAATTAATTGTCACCCTACTAATTATTTTTTTGTTATCAACACGTATGTATTTTAGAGTAGAGTTTACATACATAGCTACATGAGTACTATATATTTTAATTCAATTTATTGTAAAATTCAAGTAAGGATAATTAATCAGAAAACAAACAAACAAAAGAACTTACAAAATCACTTAAAACTACACTAATCTAACAAACCGCTACCAGTGGGCATTGTTCCTAAAATGCTGGCAGCATTGCCACGTTGAATGGCAATGCTTAATCTTTGTGCCAAGTACAGGCCAGCATTTTTGTCACGTGATGCGTCGATCAGGCGCTTTGACAAATCTTTAAAAATACGGTGTGCTCCTGGTCCCCACGGTCCTGTTTAGTCTATTGATAAGTTTACTGACGTAATATCTGTCAAATTTCCCACCAAAGCGATGGCACTTGACGTATCTACTTCACTTCAATAATTAATGTACGATGTCCATGTATCCAGTGGTGATTGGTTTTAACAATCTCATTACCGTAAAATGGGGTGAATAGAGTTTCGCGGGGTGAATAATTCCATTATTTAAAACGGGTAGTACTTCTGACCCCACTAACTTTAGACCGATATCGATACTACCCACTTTCAGTAAAATCTTTGAGAAACTAATTTTATCACAGTTAATGCAACATTTTCAAGATAATAATTTATTACATAATAAACAATTTGGTTTTACTCGGGGTCGCTCGACAACCGAAGCTGGTGTTGAGCTAATTAAACATATTTTTGATGCCTGGGAGGGGTCACATGATGCTTTAGGTATTTTCTGTGATTTGTCCAAGGCCTTCGATTGCGTTAACCATGACACATTGGTCAGGAAGCTACACCATTATGGAGTTAGAAGTACTGCGCTAAACTTAATTAAAACGTACTTATTCGGGAGAATACAAAGGGTAGACGTGAATGGAAAACGATCACCTGGGTCTTTGGTCTCAATGGGCGTGCCACAGGGCTCAATTTTGGGTCCATTTCTATTCCTCATTTACATAAATGATTTACCATACCTTATAAAGGACAACCATGATATAGTATTGTTTGCTGATGATACCTCACTCGTATTTAAAGTCAAACGACAACAGGAGTTTAATGTGGATGTAAACAATGCTATATCAAAAGTAGTAGATTGGTTTAGTGTTAATAATTTATTACTAAATGAGAAAAAGACTAAATGTATTAAATTTATGACTACCAATGTGAAAAATAGACAAACTACTGTAACTATTAAAAATGACAAATTAGACTTAGTTAATGATACAGTATTTCTTGGTATAACGTTAGACTCAAAACTCCAATGGGGTCCTCATCTGGCTAAATTAGCGAATAGACTAAGTTCTGCAGCTTTTGCAGTTAGTAAAATTCGGAATCTAATAGACTTGAAAACCGCTCGATTAGTTTATTTTAGTTACTTCCATAGTATTATGTCATATGGTATTTTACTATGGGGTAGTTGTGCTGACGTAAACAGCATCTTTGTTCTACAGAAGAGGGCTATTCGTGCTGTTTACAAGATGGGTCATAGAGACTCTCTTAGAGATAAGTTCAAAGAAACGAATATATTAACCGTATACAGTCAATATGTTTATGAAAACATTATGCATGTTCATAAGAACATCAGTAATTTTAGAAAGAACTGTGACATACATAATGTTAATACTAGAAATAAACATAAGCTCGCAGTGCCTTTTACACGGCTTCACAAAATAAAAAACTCTTTCATGGGTAATTGTATAAGGTTCTATAATAAGCTCCCAAGTAGTGTTACTCATTTATCAGTAAATAAATTTAAGAGATACGTTAAACGTAAACTAATTTCTAAAGCTTATTATAGTATTAAAGATTATATGAATGATGACAATGCTTGGGACTGATTTATATATATTTTTTTGTATTACAATTATTAATAACCGTGGAGACTATATACATCTCCCTGTATGATTACCTATTATTTAATATGACATCTGGAGACTCTTTACATCTCCAAAATTGACCGTGGAGACTTTCTACATCTCCCTTATTTTTTTTTTTGTGTTTTTTTTTTTATTTATATATAATTAAATTATATTTAATTCTTAATTTTAATTTGACATTTGGAGCCTGTTTACATCTCCGAAATTGTATTATTTATTTTAATCCGACATTTTGATTTATTTAATTATTATTACTACTGGGACCTGTACATCCCTGTGACATTTAAATTATGTAGCTTAAGTTTAGTATTGTAATAAGTGATTTATTTTAAAAAAATGGCTTACTGTTGAGTTTCTTGCGGCGCTTCTTCTCAACAGTGGTCTCTTTGGAAGCGCTGGTAGACTCAGACTTGTAAAAGTGCCTACAGGGCCTACTTACAGAATAAATGATTTGATTTTTTTTGAATTTTTTGAATAGGAACACAGCCTAAAATAAAGCATATTCGTTTAATTATAAGACTGAGATTTTAACGTAATTATCCAAAAGTCTTGTCAATGTAACACTGGTTCTTATTAGTAACAATTTATGAATTATTTTAGATTGTAATTCTATTCACCCCGCGATACTCTATTCACCCCATTTTACACTTAAATAAATTATTAAACAGTGAGTTAATTGTTTGAGACATCAACCATTAAATTAAATTTTTGTTGCTTATTAATAATTTTCAACTCCTGATCACCGATAAAAAATCACCGAGTATAAAGAAATACTTAAATACATAAAAAAACATTCAAGACTCAGGAAAAAAATCTCGCGCTCGTCACACAAATATCTGCCCTTACTGTCACAAACAAGTTAAGTCGATTTTGTCACCTGTAAATAACCTGTCAATTTCCCCCAGGTACCAGGAGACCAAAGCCGCGCAGCGTTCATTTAATACCTACTCGGAACTCCGTTTATATAAAACTTCTATTTTTCCTGCTCGCCGGCTCGCTCAGAACAATCGAGAAAGATATATTTTCAGGGTTCCCCGCGATATCGTTGCAAACGGTTGTTTTTTATTTTATTTGTTCTTCGTGGGTTTTTAGGGATGGGCCTATAAAATAGACTCAGTAGGTACATTATCAACTCCGATGCATTAACTGTATTCTTCACCCTTATTAATGTTGCTACTCGTATTTATAATTAACTATTCAAGTAATCAGTAATCAAAATCAAATAAGGTCAGGTGGGGCGGGGCTATTTAGTCTGAGGGGTAAATGCGTATTTTTAATGGACTGCAAAGTTTTAAAACTAGTTTTGTGCCCTCTTATAATAGTTTTAGTATCTACATTTCTATAAAGGGAGCAAAAATAGATTTAGAACCTTTTATTACTTTTATAAAATTCGGAATAGCCCGACCTTAACATTTTTATATCCAAGAAATTCCGAAACTGTCTGGTAATCGTGTCTAAGAAGAATCTACATTTCATTTCCAAAATATGTTGCTTATTTAAATCATCGAATGTAAATGTATTACGAAACTTTTTATATTAACCTTTTAAACCGATCCGGCCCTAACAAACTGTAAAGGAGCGTCTAGAGCAACGATAATTCAACGGCCATATTCAAGTGGTGTGGACGTTGCGAGCGCTACAAAGCTTACACGCCACTCGATGTTAGACGCCGAATGCTCAGGCGCATGCTCTGTGGGGAGGCTGCGTAAAATTTGAGAGATTTAAACAAAAGAATCCAATTTAATCGGTTATTAACCGTTTTTGTACGAAATTAACCGGTTAAAACCGGTTATACAAGATTCAAAAAAATTATTTAGTAAATAGACCACGTGAGTGCTCTTTAACATGTCGGTAATATAGAGTGAATCTACCAGCGCTTCGGACAAGATCATAATTGCGGAGAAGAAGCGCCGCAAGAAACTCCAGCAGCAGGTCATTTTTTCAATCATAATACATTATATACCTTAACAAAAACCAGGGGTGAGATTCTGTAAATAAGCAAAGGTGAACGGCGAGATTAAGTAGTCCCGTCAGTGCGAACAAAACACATTGTAGCGCGTGCATTTTCAATTTAGCAGCACGATAGGTCGAACGTATAAGGCTGCTTAATTGCAAATGCACGCGCTACAATGTATTTTGTTCGCACTGACGGGACTACTTAAACTCGCCGCTCGGTATCACTCGTGCATTCGTTCACCTTTGCTTATTTACAGAATCACACCCCAGGTCAGTGAACTACAGAACCCTCCGTAGCTGTCTATCGCACACTTGCTATATTTTTTTCACAGCAAATACTCAGTACAAAGAGAGCGGAACGCGACGTGGTTTTATTTTGCCCTCGGAATTTCACTTGACATGTTTATGAATATTTTTTCGTTATTTCAATATAGGAATGAGTTGGCGTAGCAAACATCTCGGAAGCGTATGTGTAGTATTCGTAAAATACGCATTTTTATATACCTATATATAAAGGCAGTTTGCAATGTAGACAGTAATATCAAATTCGTAGTATGTACTTGCATAGACACTGGGTTTATGTTTATTTATGTTTCATTTTGATCCTGATGGTAATAATAATTATGATTAAAAATCAGAAACGCATGAAGTGTATATTATGAACCGTAATAGATGGCAGGTATTTTTATTACGGCGGAAATACTTGGATAAAAAAGTGAAATAATTAAGGGGTCCCCATACATGAAAGGTTTTTTTATGTGCGTATTTTATTTTAGGTGAACAAAAAAACTGTCAAACATACAAGCGTCAAAGGGAAGATTATAGTACGAACCCTGAAGCACACGAAGCAAACAAAAAAAGGTCAAGTGTGAGTTGGGCTCGCGCTGATTCGATTCCAAATCGAATTTAAATCGGAATAGTTAATTACGTGTGTGGTGATACGGAACCCGCAGTGCGCGAGTCCGACTAGCTTTTGACCGGTTTTTATTTAACATTACGGGACTATTATAATATGTCTCGAATGCTAGTGACGCGATTGCCGTCTTACGTCAAGCGGCCCGCAACTTGATCACTCGGGTCAACTCAGGTGTATCGAGTTAGTGATACTAGCGTTAAAAATAATGTAGCAAAGTAAAAATTTTAAAATAAAGTTTGCCATTGCTATTTACTACATTTTTTTCTTTTAAGTGTGGAAAATATAAATATCTCGAATACTGCTAATCGTTTAACGATAACGGCAACATTTCTAGTAATATTTTATCTGTGGGAATAAAATTCAGACCAAGATCAGGCGGTATTTCGAGTGAGGGGAAATTCGAAAAAATATAATTTCTGTAATAAAATATTTTCACTTTAGATATCCAAAGTGAAAATACTTAATTTTAGAAAGGTTCAACCGATTCCCATAAACCGCAAACGAATCTTTGTTAAAATGGGTTTTCGATAAAAATAACCGCATTAGAATCCGTCCACTGGTTTCCGCAATGCCTGAATGACCAAACTAAAAACACTACTATTTTGGTCGAGGTTTAAAAACAGAACATTATTTTACTCGTTATATTTTACAGATGCTCTTATAATTCGAGCATACCGTTCCTTCCGAGCAGCACATGAGTACAAGCCGTTTAAAATGAAATTCGTTTTTCTCGACGGTGTAGCTTTAAGCAGAAATTAGAACCTACACATTTTACTAAACCAAGGATATAACTTAACTGGTTTCGTTAGTATTTAAAACTCGGGCGACCCACGCTGTGGTTTGATGATTGTACTGTAAAACCCGTACACAATTCAATATTTACTATACGTAAAATCATTCCTCTTGAATTTCTTTATTTATTGATAAAATTCGCATCAAAATCCGTTGCGTAGTTTGGAAGATCTACTCGTACATACAGAGGGACAGACGGCGGGAAGCAACTTTTGTTTTATACTAAAAGATCAACATTATTGCTAACGTTTCTACCTATACAATAATAAATTATTTTCAAAATAAAATGGATATTGAGGAACCAACTTAAGCCAAGTTATCTATCCAGCGATAAATGGTTTATCATAATGATATAACAGATGCAAACAACTCCGAGTGTTGTGTTAAGAACTACAAAATACATTGACATATTTTTAATATATCCTGGAAATCTAAACAATCAACTTAGCCATTAAAAGATTTTTCCTCAGCTTATAAAGTAAAACAAACATTAAGTAATTTTATTATGCGTGTCTCATTGATCGAATTGCATCCCGTTCTTTTGTCTGGAAATCTGGTCATAATTTCTTTAATTTTGATCATTTACTATTAGTACGTGTAGGCTAAATAAAAAGGATGTGACAAAAACCCGTTTAGTAAAAAATTCATCAATTTGAATTCATACAAAAAAAAAGCTGTAAAAAATTTGGACGTTTTCGTCTTGCGTTGGGCTTGTTTATTTCAACCACCTTTATTACGGCACAAATTAATAAGCTCTCAGCCAGAGAATAGGTACTAATCTGTATTTAATCTGTATTCAATGCAATTAAACACGTGACCATTCAATCAAGGTATCTGTTCCGATGCACTAAGCCCGAGCCGATTAACAATGCATACAAAACAAAGCCTTGTTAGCCCCATCCGTTTTATACTTTAATGACTACGTGCCAGAATAAGGAAAGCATCTAAAAAGAGGAGAAAATTGGTTGTAATTTTTTGTACAAGTTTAGTGCACAGGACAGGGTCAGGACATGATTAACGGGTTTGGCGATATTTTCTCAACATTTCCGATTAAAAAAAAGGCAGGCAGTTAGTTATTGTTGAATATTATATATAACTGTGTCCTAAAATATTAAGGAAAACTTGTAGTTGCTAATACAAACCCAACAATTTTGAAAAGAAAACAGTCAGTTTCCTGTAGCTTTTAGTGCCACAGCAGCTAGAAAGACATTTTATCATTATTGCATTTTACGGTCGACGTTAATAGCTATAATAAATATGTCTTAATTTGCGGATCCCTTTGACTGACATACATACCTATCGTTGGTCATAATGTATTGTTAGTCATACTTTTTTTGGTCATAACTTCTTTCAGGCTGAAGTAACAGTTTTAAATAAACGTTTATCGTGTAGATTAGTTTGGTTAGGTTAGGTTAGTTTTACATAAATCCTGAAAAAATAACTGTGTCCTGAGAAAAATGCATTATGACTTGCGAAAATTATGACTTAAAACACATTATGACTAAAATTACAGTTTGTTTCACTAGAACTTGCCAACAATGTTAACAAAATATTCAATGAGATATCCATATTCTAGCACTATTTTATTCTTTTAATGGTTTAGGATAACGATGTGGAAAGAATGGATTAAATAACACATGGATTTAGCAGTACCTATTTGATAATGTAGAATGGAAATTAAAGACATTTTGAATACGAAGTTTGTTTACATTGTTGGCAAGTTCTATTGAAACAAACCTTAATTATGGCAGTCAATAATAGAGACCCCTTAATTTGTTTTACCTTATTCTACTGAAATAAGGTGCAAAATTGTAAACACATCTTTGACGTCAACTCAATTTTGTGTGAACGGCAGAAACAATTTTGTCAGCGCCTATCTCTAAAACAGTATAACATCTCTTAGATATATTCTTTTCGAGTATACCTACCTACAAGTCTAGCAATAGTCCCTTCTTCTTTTATTCATAAACACGCGATAGCTAAAGTGTGCTCATGGTGACATGACTTTGACAAAATAAACAAAAAAACAGTATCAATTCAGTAAAAAATAAGTAAGTAAAGTATATCAATGTCAGCTGCTTGTCTTATTATTTTTACAACTCAAAAAATTATTAACACGTAAGAAAATGAATTACAGCAGATACAAGCCGCTCAAACCGTAGGCCTCCACTGGGCCTCCACAATGGAGCCTTTGTGAGCGCCTCGAGGAGACACTTGCCGTGTGCCACAGGGGTTTGTGGGAATCGGGGAAAATGAGAAGTGGCTGTGATGTGGATGACATGTTACATTGCACTTTAACTATGAATATAGTTGAAAAGTGTCAAGATATAGATTGAAAATTATATTACACCATTTAACATTTTCAAATTCGATAGGTCATTTTCATTAAAATCAAAAAAAGCATGACAGTTTCAATGTAATTGCAACAAACAAGATTTTCAACAACAAGAGAACATTAAAGTACATACATATATTAAATCACGCCTGTTTCCCAGAGGCAGAGACCACTTCTTTCCACTTGCGACGATCGTGACAAATCTCTTTCGCTTCTTCCACATCCATACATCGAGTCATGCTCATGCACGCACGTCGGTTTCGGGTACTTCTCCGATTTGATTCGAAAAAGTACTCCTAGGGCGGTCCCTTCCGACCCTTCCACTACTCCCTTTTGATCTGTATATCTCTTTCGTCTTCTTTCATCCATCCTTTTCAAATGACCGAACTATCGAAGCATGCCCTTTTCAATCTTAGTCACTACATCTTCTTTTAGTCCTCAGTGTATTAAAAAATATTTGATATACAGACTGCAGGACCCACAGGGTACTATTAGTACTTTATTGACAGAACAACACAGGGACGAAGCAAAACCATCTCAGATCTCCAATCCATTAATGACATTTCAAATGTCCTTGAAAACGGTTTTTTTCCTGGTGAGTCGTTTACTTTATCTGTCAAATAATGTCTACCTATTTTGGCCTTTCGTCTATACGTCATAAAATTCATTGGATATTTCGCAAAAAGTCCAAGTGGCCTGATATCGAGGGTTACTGTAGCATAAAACCGCCTACCCTCTCGTGGTCGAGAGGTCGTTATTTATGTCTCCGACTCGAGTACCAATAAGAACGGCTCGGAAAAGAATTATGACTATTACTTCAAAATATTATTTTAGCCATTAGAATTATTGAACCTTTCACAGGACGCTGAGTGAAGTGCATACAGCTTGGCAAATAGTTAAGACAGTATTTGGACAGCCAGTCTCCTATTTTTACTTAGCTTTCGTTTTACATTTATCATTAGTAAGTTCTTAATTCTTTGAGTTCCACAACATTATAGTAAAAAGTAAGCTTTAAAAAACTTGACTCAGATTACAACTCGGATTATAAATCACAATAATATGTATCAATTTATACGGAGCCAATCTGGATCGTGATAAATTGATAATTGATTTGATCACGAATTGCGATTCAAGAGCGCTTAATGCTTGATTATACAGAGTAATTAAGAGTATTGTGAGGTTTAACATGTCCAAACAATAAATGTTTTAAAAACAGAAAATCGCCTTAAAAAATGCATAAAAAATAACCTCTTTTAAAATGGTGGGTATAGGTCAGTCCAACTGAAGTTGGTTTTTGGTTAAAAATATTAGAGTCACCGGTTTCAGTTCAGGAGTTCCCTCAATTCCTCACGGATCCCCTCGTCAGATTGAGATTTGGGACCACCTCGGAAGCATACTCTATCAAAACAAAAATATATTTTAAATCAGTCCAAAATTGACGGAGAAATCGGTCAACATACATACCTCCTCCTTTTTGAAGTATATAAAACTAGGCCTGTACACTTTCTTTCTAAGAAAACATTTCTTGGAAACCAATTAATAACAAACGGGTACCGTAAAATGTGCCTATACGTTGCTCCCCCCTGGGTAAATGTATTGTAAATCATTCTATTACTTTCATTTACTTCTTAGCTGGATCGATTCTTTAAGCAAATTTGTCATCAACCTTGACTTATAAGGTAACAAACGAAATAGTCACTATGGACCATAGTTAGTCATAGGGTAGCAAAGTAGGAACATTTTACGGTACGAACAAACCTACTTTAGTGGCTTGTCCTAAAAAAAACTGAAAACAAAAGCGACAACCACAATTTAGCCAATAACATGAAAAGGTTGTAGGTTAATGTGCTTAACAGTTGCGTTATGGGACTGTACACTGGACATAATATGCACTAAGAATCGTAGTCTAATACTATGTGACGACGCGCTGGCCTGGTGGGTAGTGACCCTGCCTACGAAGCTAGTGGTTCTGGGTTCGAATCCCGATAAGGGCAGATATTTGTGTGATTAGTCATGGATGTTTTCTATGTATTTAAGTATATATTTCTCTATATAAGTATTTATACCGTTGTCTAGTACCCATAGTACAAGCCTAGAGCTTAGTTTGGGACTAGGTCAATTGGTGTGAGATTGTCCCCTTATATTTATATTTATTTATATTTTATTTATATGTCTTGAAAAACGGCAAGAGGTCCAAGAGTCACGTTAGACCGCGGACAGACGGGCAGACGGACATGGCGGAAGTATCAGGGTTCCTAGTTCGACTCATTATCATGCTCCTGCCCTTATCCCAACTTATTTGGGGTCGGCGCCACATGTTTTTTCTTCCATACTTTTCTATTAGTCGTCATCTCGGTAGGAAACAGAATAATATTGCCATGTTTCATTGTAAATATTTTATCATCATTTTGTCTTCTTATTTCCGTAGCCGATATCCCCTGAAGCAGACAAGATATTTGTAAATGAAGAATATTCGACACATTTGTTGAATACAAAAAACACACGACTGAAAGCCGCCCTGATTGGTCAGAATGAAATTCGTCGCGGTTCGTTTTCTACCAAACACACACGCCTTCTGTAAATTGCAAATTACCCTCAATTTGCGATGTTATTGTCCCTTGTTTTGTATCCGTTAACCGTGGTCGAAAAAAAATACATGGGTGAAGATTAATTTAATTGCTTGGTTCATTCAGTCAAATTCGTCAAAGTAAAAGAATGTTAAGTTAAAAGTTAAGTGTCATAAAAATGTTGTGTTAACCGACAACGTTAAAATGGTACTTTACCAAATGGACTTACAACTAACGCGGTAGCAAGAAAATTTGAGCTTAATTTACGCAGTTTAAAGTTCTATTTTCAACTTCACGTTCATGCGAGATATAAGTTTCGCAAACTTTGGGGTAGATATGTAAATGTCTCGCAATTTTAACACACAGTGGCTTTTTAACTGTCCTTGGTCGCAGAAGTTGCTTTGGACATTAAATTTTCGGATCGTAAACAGAGACATTGTCATAGTGCAGCACTATGTTATACAGTTTCACACTAAACGAGTTGAATTCGTTGTTCAGTAGTTCTTGGTTACAGAGTGTTTCCGCACAGTTTCATTTTCGTTACTCACTTTTTTTCTTCTAGTTCTTTTGCGGTTTTTGTTAAAATATTTTGTGATTATGGTACATGGTTTTGGGGGCTGTGATACATTGTGTATAAGTAATATTATGGTCTCTATTTTTCACAATAAAAAGTTAATAGCGATTATTCATTAAATTATTACAAATTTCGAACTGTAAACACAGTCGATAGAGAATTATTATTTTGTTGTTTCTCTACTTATTTGTTAATGGTAACAAAAAAGATATTTTCATTGAAGCATTTTAAGAAAAAATAACAATATATCATCAAAATTATTGCAGTTTTACCTACCAGCCAAATTTGAGGAAATACCTACTAACTTACTTATTATCTAACATTTCGACGAAAAAATACCGAAATATTAAGATATCCAATTTTCAGGACATACTAACTTACCAATTACTTACCTAAACGACTATAGACTAAGCTAGCGGTCCCGGGTTCGATTCCCGGTGTGGGTATACATATACTTATGTGATGAGCCCGAATATTTATTTCTGAGTCTTGGATGTTTTTTATGTATTTAAGTATTTATTTATATCGTTGTCTAGTACCTACCCATAGTACAAGCCTAGGGCTTAGTTTGGGACTTCGTCAACTTATCTGAGATTGTCCCCAGTTTTTATAATGTATTATTCCCAGTTGCTGCTGCTTATTAAACCCAAGAAACGTCTGATCTTAAATACATTTACACAACGATTAATTATTTAACCCGAATTCATTAAAGTCAAAAGTAACAAAATGTAATTTGCATAAAATATGGAAACTCTTATGGTCCTGAATAAATTTTGTTGGAACTTGCGCGGCTTAATAATACTTAGTACAAATAAATCCACGAGTTTAAAAAAAACTACAATCACTGAAAATGAACTATTTTGCGACCAAAAGCTATATAAAGTTGCTTGCCGCGACTTAAATATCGCTAGTGGCTCTAATTTCCTCCTTTTAGCAGCAAAATTTATGAAACTACTGAAATTGCGCCGCAAAAAGAACGCAAAACAACGACGCAAAAAGTTTTAAACGCGGGTAGTTGCAAACAGTCGCGGGCTCAACGTTATGCAAAGCAGAAGCCTTTAAATTCAGAGGTGTAAATTAAAACATAAAGTTTTGATGAGGTTAACCGAGTCGAGGGTCAACTTCGGGTCTTCATAAGTAAGGGGCCTGTCTTGTTTATAGAAAAAGGTTTATGCACCCGTTGCCAACTTTTTTTAATTGATGTTATTTCTACTGTAATATTAAACAAAGAAAGACATAAACACGGAGTATTTGTACGGTAGACAAAAGGCGATGTTATAACTAAAGGCGAACTCTTCCAGATAATCTTAGGCGGAGGCTGGAACTCTATTATGTTTTTTTAGATACTTAAAGATAGGTATAACATTTTGCAACTTTTGCAATCCACCGGTTTTTTAACTTTACCAAGTTTTTTTTAACTTCCATTTATTATTTAAAACTAGATTTTGTCGTGGTAAGTTATTATTTCGATAATACTTATTAGATTTTTGCATCAAATAGTAGGATATTATTATCTTAAGTACCGTATGGAACCCTAAAACGCGGGGTAAAACTGTGCTTGGCGGGTTCTTTTTCAAGAGAAAAACAGGTCATGGAGTGACATAAATGTATGCGACGTCTCTAATGGTATAGGGAGGCCACAGCGGTAGAGTTGAGTTTGATTACAGAAAACCTTTAAATTATTAAGTTACTTTAAATTAATACATGCCTTACATTTTAAATATCTTTGGTGAACAAATAGTGTGAAAAGGATAAGCCAGTTCTCAGCAAAAAATTACATAAACCTGCGTAATACTGTTATAAAAATAAAATTACAATATTTTATGAGGTGCTCCTATAAAAAACACGTAAAATTTCAGTATTTAATTACCAGTTTACTTGAATTTCATGCATAATTGATCCGGTAATTCCACAGAGCTACCAGGTGGTCATAACCAGTGCGGAGTTTAATATTCGTCCATCATACCTCGCCACGCACTAAACTACATCCTTCCTACTTAATTTGGCGTTGCTTAAATCTCTGTATAAAATTACGCCCATTTATACCCAGCGCTGTGTGAAATTGGATTGCTTTACTTAAATTGAAATCTGAGTAAGGAGAAGACGAGGTTTTTCAACGGAAATCGCCCGTCAGTCACATTGAAAGGGTGAAGTTTACTGAAAGTCCAAGTTCTATATAAACATAAAGTAGGTTATCCAAAAAAATCCTAAATAAATTAAAATAATTTCTGAACAATTACTCGTATGTATGTGTTTTAATTACTATTTTGCATGTTACGTTGCAGTGCTGCTCAAGCAAACTAATTGACTCCATTTTGCCTAGAGGTAATATACATTTTGCTGACAAATGCATGCAATTTTGCGAGTCAGAAATCTCTCTGGATTGTCTATCTAACTTATCTGTCCTGAAATAGAAAATGAGAACCAAATTGGAATAGGATAAATCACATGTAACTTAGTTATTACTACCCAGTTACTTCACTGTAAGTAAGTTATTATTCCATTGGTTTCATAATTAGCCTCATCATGATGCGAGGATCTGGGTCACACTTCCAACGCATGCCTAGTTAGTGGAGGTTGGAAACTTCACACACACATTGGTTTTCCACGGTTTCTTTCTTCGCACATAAATAAAAAGAAAACATCTGGGTTCGAACTCACGACGTCACGACCCTATGCATGAAAGGCGCGTGCCTTTCTACTAAACCAAACCACAGGGTTACAAAAGCTTGCATTAATCACGTCATGTATTTATTTATTGTGTTGTTATCGCAAGCCACCATTGATTGAAAACCTAGCCTTGTCCTTAAGTGCATGCATCGCAGCACAGATCTATTCAATCTCGCCTCGTTTTATTCTTGGATTCGATTGAGGATTGAATTTCTTAATAAATATTTAAGTGCATACATTTCATTCAGAATCATTGAACTGCACGTTAGACTGAGTCTACCAGCCTACAGTTATGACTTTTTGTTTGGTAGGTCGTGCCATGTCATAGGCATCTGATCTTAAATTCTCGGTATAAAAGAAAGGCTTGACAAGTGGGCCAATCTAATTTTTAGTGTACACTTTTGATGTCGTCCGATAAAAAGTGTACCAAATTATAAATCCGCGAATAAATAAATAACATAAACTTAGAATGTTTAAGTTTAACGATTTTCAAAAAGTAACTCTTAAATTACTCAATTATCTTTGATGAATCTTGGTAACTCAGTGGTAAATTGCACTTTTTCCATAGAAAAGGCAGGGACACTCACAGTGCACACACACATTAAAGTGCGTTACTTACATTAAAGTTATTACAAATAAAATTTGTATGAATTTGGTTAACTCTTAATATAAGCTTATTAAGATCCTTTTTCGAGTTTCAAGTTAGAAAACGCACTACCGTTTTTCGAAATAAAAATAGTTTAGAGAGAACGTGGCTAAAAATTATGTACAACGAAAAGTAGAATGGCCCAAGTATTCTCTACACTGTAGAGATATTACTCATCTTTGTACTGTAGAGTCTACGGTTAATAGTTTAATATAATTTTCGGAAATTTAAAAGATTAACTTAACTTATCCTTGAACAAAACTTTCGGCCTAACTTGTGGCGACGATACTAGTATTAAATCCTTTCCAACTTTATTAACGCGACAAACGATCTGCCAACTGAGCGGAGTTTTAACTTCTTACTTCTTGCTGGAAAACAGTTTTTGTACTTATAAATAAATTGTAGGCTTGAAGAATGAATGTTTTTATTTATTTGTATGTTAGAGTTTTTATACTCCATTTTTTATTTTTGTTTTCACCGACTACCAATTATGTTTTGTTAATCTTTAACTTCTCTTTTTTGTAAGGTTGTCTGGAAGAGATCGCTATTTAGCGATAAGACCGCCTGTTGACCTGCTTTGTAACTTTTATTGTATTTTCTTTCCTTGTTGTTATTGTATGTGGATCAATGAGGAATATTTGTATTGTATTGTGTGTTACGGCACTTTTAAGTTTATTTTTGGCACTTTTAGCATTAAGGAACTCCAATGCTAAGATCTTGTATTTTTCGATAATTTCCATTACTTTTGCTTTATTTCCCCTTCCTTTCTTCCTCAATATTGTACCTCTATACCTACTGTGATCTATTTTCGTAAAAAAATGTACTTCTGTTTATATGGAAAAAAGGAGGCAGGCGAACAAGCAGGTTAGTTGATGGTAGGACACTAAATGAATTGTAAAAGCGGTGCCTGCCTTTAAAAAAATGTAGGCTCATTTTATGAAGGCCATTAAGTCGTATCGGTTCAGAAACGCGGACATACTTAAACTATGTAAAAATCTTTAGTAGTAGGGCTATCGTCAATAAAAGACACTATACAGACATAAGGGCCATCACTGTGCCTTTAAAACTCTCTAAAGTTTTCAAAGATTTCTTGGGTAGGGTTCTGAAGCCCTTTTCCCGCGGAACCCTAAAAACTAACGTCTGCGCGCGACGTGTCCCGGACAACGGCCCGTAATAGAGTAATGAGGGGGACGGGGTTCTACTCTCGGTAAACGTACAAGAGTTGACACTTATTTTTCAGTATTATAGATAAGATAAGGTAAAATACGCGTTGCTTTTTTCCGGGAAAATTTGACAGTTTTAGTGAAAACACTTAAAAATGGATTACTGTGTTCCTTTACTTCATGTCGACTAGTCACTAGTCAGTAATGGAAATATTGTAATCTAGCGACCTGCCCTCGCTTCGCGTCCGTTTATGTAAGTTTTACACCCGAACATAATCCAGATTTTTTTAAACCTTAAAGCGTTTCGCTTGAATCATTCTATCTATTGATGAAAAATGCATTAAAATCCGTTGCGGAGCTTGAAAGATCTAAGCGTACATACTGGACAGACGGTGGGAAGCGAATTGGTTATATCTACACTATCTTCACTAATAATATAAAGAGGAAAGATTTGTATTTTTATATTTTAGTATGTTTGTAAAGAATAAACTCAAAATTATTTCACCATTAGAATGCTAAATTATCCCTGAGTAACATAGGCTATATTTAATTTTTCTGCGTGGACGGAGTCGCGGTTAACAGCTATAGTACAATATAAAGATGTAGAGACGGCAGGTGGATAGAGTTTAAGTTGATTGTTTTAACATAAATATATAATTCAGGATTTAAAAACGTGTCTATTAAACGTACCGTAACAAGAGAACCTCTCAACCAGAACAGTGGCATAAAAAACGCCTCTAGGTGGAAAAAATGCGGGCAAGGGTACCCAGATACGAGCGTGACGGCCATCCTTTTCCAACGCACGTATGACAAGCCTTCCGAGCGAGACAGATATCATAAAAGAGTTTGTTAATTGCGTTTTGTTTTTATTTTATAACTAGTATCAGCTAAGTCTTTTTAAAAACGTTTTCAGATATGTAATTGGAATTTGTAGTTGCATGTTATTTTCAAACTAATTCCTTTATGTGTATGGAGTTGCAAATATACGGCATGTTTTTTTTCATGATATTATACCCTTATTGGGTTATCTGTGTTTTCGGAATTAGCATTTCAATTACAAGGCGACACAGTTTCTGTAGGAGAATGTATCGAAACTTTTTTTTTGTAGTTGTCTTGCATCATCATCGTTAAGTATAATTTTTATAATTTTAATTTTTCTATTACTACTAATTAGTTCTGGTGAAAATCCTGAGCTTTGACACATTTTCCTGCTCAACTACGCGTGAATTTATTTACTTCTTATTGTATGTCATACTCATTGTTTTGTATAATGCTAGGTTAAGTTTTATAATTGTATATTTAAAAAAACGACTGACTGTTGAGTTTCTTGCGGCGGTCCTTCTCAGCAGAGGTCTCTTGCGAAGCGCTGGTAGATTGTTGACGTGTAAAAGTGTCCGTGCGGCCTACTTACTGAATTAAATTTTTTTTTATCTTTTAATAGATCACGAACAAGCGCCTGTGGTTTACTACCCTGCACGTCACTATACAACAAGTTTAATTTTCCTTTGCAACAATATTATGACCATGACAAGTGTCAACCTTAGCGATAAAGATAAACTTTTGTCAAATCGGGCAGACCACTTTCTTGGCCGACCGTACATCGGTCTTCTATTGCAGGGCAGCATGTATACCTACGTGAAACCTAATTCAAAACCCCACTAAAATATCGCCTCCCAAAAACCGCTTTTAATAGACTCCAGCCATTAAACAAACAAGTCCGTGTGCTTCTTCACCCAGAATTTATCACTCGAAAAACGAATAAATCTACTGCAACAAAGAAAATACATTACGTTAACAAGTGGAACGCATCCAAAACGACCCATCTGTCATGGGCGCTCCGCGTGCACTATTTTTGGCGGGATCTCGCCTGTCACTGTAAATTGTTGATTTAAAATAGTAATGGAGTTGCACTGTTGCTAGATCGTTAATATTCATTTATTTTGACCTAGATTTTAGTCCCGGCGTACCCTAAAGTTCAAATGCCGAGGCTGGAAGTAAAACAATAAAGCTTTAGGTTCGGTGTAACGTATTTTGAGGGTCGGCTAAATCGCCCTGGTGATTCGTGTTTGTAAACTTTGGTAGGTATTTGATTAAGTCTTAAAATCAAACTGACCGTTTCGTTACCAGAACGTGGTGAGTTTAAATAAATTGGTATCTGTTACTGGCTTAAATGTAAGATTCAATTGTTGTCTAAGTTAAGTCAATTCAACTTAGTTTTATTCTGTCCTCTCTAAATTTGTTCAACTTAGAGCATGTTCAGATCAGGGTACTGATTCTCTCAATAACGATGGTCGGACGGACGAACGAGTGAATGTCCAAGCGGTGAGTTAAAGTAGTCCTGGCAGTGCAATCAAAACATATTTTAGCGCGTGCATTTTTCAATTTAGCAGCATGGTTTCTGCCGATAACGTATAAGGCTGCTGAATTGAAAATGCACGCGCTAAACTGTGTTTTGTTCTCTCTGACGGGACTACTTAAACTCGCCGCTCGTTCGTCCGACCGTCTGTTGTTTTTGAGAGAATAACCCCAGGGTGATAATCGCGCGGTTTCAAAATCACGTGGTTCTCATTTACTTGAACATATTTTACGCGTTCAGACGTAACCGCGCAGTTTTACTACCAAATAATAAACCGCGCGGTTCCCGCTAGTCTGAACTGGCTCTGAATAAAAATAATTGTGGTCGGAGAGATTTCGTTATCTAATGCTTAATTTTAATTCAGGTATATTTACTAATTAAATATCGTATAATTGCAGTTTTTTTACTGTATATTTTTTATAATTGTTTGATTCTTAAATAACTTTGATTGTTGAAAATACGCGTCTTAATGTAGGTAAGTTAAATAGGTATTATATTTTTTTGTCGTTGTAACATTTTTTTTTAATTGGCTTTGATTTTGTTGCAATTGTTATAATGTCCATGGATAGGCGGCGGTGACCACTTCCCATCAGGCGTCGGCGGGTTTGTTCGTCAAGGGCAAAGAAAAAAAACAAATAATAAGGCAGTCATAACATAATTTTTTAGGTCTCCTTTCAGCAAAAAGATTAATCAAGATTTAGGGTAAAGTTGACTTTACCTGCCCAAAAATGTCAGTCTTAAATCCAGATGTAGGAATAAAAACCGATATTGTTTTGCCTAGAAGGGTTTTAATCATTATGTTTGGCTTCGAAAATAGAGTTAATGAAGTTGGCAACATGGTCCAATTATTTCCTAGAAACTGCTGCTTCATGCGGCAATCGTGAATTTTGTTTTCATCTGAGACCGCGCCAAACTCTTTTTTACCAAGCTGTAAGTTAAAGGTTTTTAAACCCACAAATCCCCATAAAACAGGTCTGGGGTTAACAAAAACAAAAAACCTCCATTATATTTCCCCTTACATCCAAACATTCCCGAAAAAGCACCCGTAATAGTAACTAATGATAATAATAAAATACCCCAACATTCAAGATCATGAATGACACGAAAAAACACCGCGGCCCACCTCTGAGCATTACTCTCAATAAATAACCTAATAAAAGGGGAATCTAGGGAGATACAAATAGTGGGGCGGGTAATTTGTGTGGGTGAGCTGGCAACTCACGTGTTGCGCGCCATTCTTTCTGATTA
Organism: Acleris laterana; assembly: GCA_963966035.1. Classification (NCBI taxonomy): domain Eukaryota; kingdom Metazoa; phylum Arthropoda; class Insecta; order Lepidoptera; family Tortricidae; genus Acleris; species Acleris laterana. Next base: position 5,249,258 of record OZ014445.1, on the reverse strand, counting down.
CAAGATGGCGGCGTTGGCGCCATTATAGCTGTCATTGTTGCGTTTGGAACTAGCAGGTGTCGGGATGGATAAGGTGAGGTAAGGACTGTATTTTTTACAGGTTTTGTTTCGATTTGACTTGTCTTGCGGGTGCAGGTAGTTTTAAAATAAATTTTAAATAGGTGTGGAATTTGCGTGTTTATCGGTTTGTACATTATTTGTTCTTGCTTTAATTTCTGTTAAGACCTAATTTTAGGACCTAATTTTATTATTCCATAAAGTAGCCCTTAGACTCAACCGAATGACTGTTAAAAATAGGTTTTTCTACAAAGGATTCATTAACTTTCTATAGGATATAAGTTCAACCTTCGCTTCTTTGACAAAAGATAAGAAAAAAGTTCTACCATCACCTTAAACCGCCAACACCAACTCCACATCAAACGCCTACACATGGAACCCAAACCCTCCCTAGGGATGTGTCATACGGATATTTTGTTTGACAATTCTTACGATTTCATTTATAACATCACCGGAACACTGCTGAATACTAAACCGCGTTATCTAGTCGAGATCTCAGCAGGTAAGCGCATTTCCTTCGAACTATATAAATATACAATCAGCGCTAGACGCGGTGTAATCAAAACAAACGGCACGCGTGTTGCCAGGATAACGCGCTGCCGAATTACCCGCGCCGTGGGGTACACCGCGGGACGTGCGAAACGGTGCATTTTGATATATTCAACACATTGAGCGGGAAGAAAACGATATGGGATTAATTTGGAATGGAATGGGCAGCCTGTGTAGCGATTTGAAAAAAATATTGTGTTTTGTTTGGATAGAGCTAAATTTTGTAGGTATTTACTAGAATTTCCCTGTGACTCCGTCCGCATGTTTTCACGTTTATAATTATTTCCAACGAAAACTGAAATACTTCCACATTCGTACATGTTACTAAATAACACGTAGTTGCTCGGTTGCTCGATAAAAAGACAAACCAACAAACACACTTTAATTCTTAATAATAAGTTCGAAAAAGAACAAGAATCCAATCCATTTATTTAGATTACAAAGAGTTTTGCTAATTTTCCTAGGTCTAGTTTAGTTTATTTATTCATGAATATTGAAATATTATTTTATTTAAAATATTATATTGCATTGCATATCAAACCATACAAAATTACATAAAATATACACGTTCATAAAATAATAGTAGTAACATAAAAAATTAAATATAAAGAGTAGGTTTTTATATTTCCGTGGTCAACAGTGTAACATCGGTTTTTATTCGCTTTGTTTACGCGCCGCGTGATTATGAGCTATGTGGTGGTTTTATATTTCACGTATACATAATAACATACAAATATAATATAGCGATCACGTACCTATGGTTTATTGTGTATTGCGGAGCAAAAGATAGTAAAAAGTTATTAATGCGATTTCTGTAAATTACATTTCATAATCATCATAATTATTTGTCACCTTTGTTACAGTGCGGTAGCTGCTCATAGTAGATTGTTCAATAAGGGACTAAAACACGCCATAATGATACGAGATGTTCACAGTTCGAGTGTCATTATGGTTGTTTAGTCTGTCGTTAAACTCTCTGCTTTTCACTTTGAATGAGAGGAAAAAAACGACGTTCTACAAAATTACAATATTGATTATAACAAAGTTTCTTACAGATTTTTTTTTCTTTTATATATTTTTTGCAAAGTGACGCTTTAAATGCTTGTATATTTAGCCAACAGGTTAAAACTTTTAAAACTAATTGAACCATGCATAATGAAATTAAATCATCCATACCTATTCGTAATCATTAATCGTGATTCAGAAAACTATTTTTTTTTTCATAGTTGTCATTTTGAGGTTATTTCTACGCCCTAAAAATTGTCTATACAAAATCACTGAAAACGGCAATGATCCTACATTCACAAACAACGTGAAATACTTTAATCCCTAAAGACTAATAAAGAGCTTTAGTCCCGATGTGCAGAGATTAAAGTAACATTTTACGAGCATGAAAAGTGAAAAAAAAAACTGTAGGTAACTCGCAATAGAACGTATTACAGCGAGTGAGAGAACAGAAACACTACACCTATGATATAAATGTATTAATATCTATTATTAATACTGTTATAGATGTGCAATATCACTATGGTATCAACATGGTTCCACTAAAGCCGCTGCTGACATGCGGCTGCCCCCCTAATCCCCCCTAGCCCTCCTGACAGGAGGGTATTATCGGGACGGGGGCTATTAATAAAGATTTCTATAAACGACCATTTAATGACGTCTTCGTGAAGGTAAGGTTTAGAACTGCTATTATCTAAGGTATAATTTAAATTTTAGTATATCTTTTAAGTCGTTTAATTTTTAACAAGTCTTAAGGTGGTTTTCCACCGAAGAGGCGAGGCGAGTCGATGCAAAACGAGAATTGGAATGTTGGAAAAAAAAACCCTCGCGCATATTCGGTGGAAATGGTTTTTTAATACATACATACATACATTAAATCACGTCTGTTTCCCAGAGGGGTTGGCAGAGACCACTTCTTTCCACTTGCTACGATCTTGACAAATTTCTTTCGTTTTTTTTTTTTTTTATGTCATAGAGAAGGCAAACGAGCACACAGGCCACCTGATGGTAAGTGGAAACTGTGACCCATAGACATTCGCATTCACAGGACTGCGATGCAATCCTAAGACTGCAAATGCGTTGCCAACCCTGAGGACTAAGATGGAATGCCTCTATGCTAGTCATTTCACCGGCTGTCTTATCCCCAAACCGGAACACAACAATGCGAACACTGCTGTTTGGCGGTAGGTTAATGGATAAGAAGGTGGTAGCGATCCGGACGGGCCCTGCACAAGGTCCTACCACCCGCAAAACTTCTTCCACATTCATACATCGAGTCATGCACGCACGTCGGTTTCGGGTACTTAAGATTCAACCCTTTTCCAGTATTTCACCGGTTTTTTAATACAAATTTAAATAATGGCACCGTCTCGCCTCGCCTCGCCGATGGCAGCTTTACAAGTCCTTGCATGTTTTTATTTCAACTACTTCTTTTGATGTTAAATACTCACATGATAATACCACTCGGAGAGCTCGACGACAAATCCTCACTCGTCGAGATAAAGAAAAAACATCATAACATCGACTAAAACCGTGTAAACAAGCGTAATAACTAATATTTCGCATAAAATATTTACATTAAACTTTCCTATTTTGAACAAAATTTTGCAGAACATAAACTGAAAACAACAAGGTACTTACTATTTCAGTTTCGGTATTATTATAATAGGCATTGTTAACAACGAAATTTTCTGCTGGAATACTGTGAGATTTAGTTGTGAATAGAATTTTTGAAGGCACCTTGATAAAGTTATGAGATAATGTTAATATGAAATAACAATGTAATAAATAAATACTAAAGTAACAAAGCGTAGCGAAGTGTATTAAGAGTATTTAGTCTTATTGTTTACTTTAAGCAATGTTAGTTTAAAACCCTGACTCGGTTTCATTTGATGGAAACTGAAAATGTGATGTAATTTTCGTTGTTTTCTATTCTAATTGTGGGCAGAGCCGTGTTTGGACTTGCAGAACGTATGAACAAAATTGGTGCAATCGGTAAATTGGGAATCTGACCAACCATAGAACGCATTTCTCAGCCACTTCCCTGACACAGTTCAAGATGCGGATAATGTGTACTAAGACGATTGCAGTTCAAAATTATTTACATTTTCAGTTAGTTTTTGCCTCTTTATATGCGATGTGTATACTTATAATAATATTGTGTTGGTCATTTTTAAGTACTTGTTTGTATATCTCCGTGTCTGACGCTCTGGCACCAAGCTGTTACTCAGATATGTAATGATAAATAAATAAATAAATAATAGAACTGTATCACAGTGACATTTTCACAGTTCTTATGGCTTGTTTGATAACGTCACTGTGACAAGGTTCCGTTTTGCTGGATCTACTTATTGCAATTTTTATGTTGATGATCTGTGGCAAATCTCACTTTTGAAAACATACAGTTTGTTCGCTTTACTGGTTGTCTCTTTCATTTACTAAAGGGTCTTAATGGTACCTATGCCCTTTAACGGGTGAAATCCCGGACTACTTTCCCTTTAATAACGCTCACTTAAAACCCCGGTCATCCCCCGCTGCTCCGGGATAAAGAGGAGTCAAAGGAGTAATAATTTCGGGAAAAATCTGCGACGCAAAGCTCCATCCGATGACGTCACGGGATCTACGTAATCCCGCGATCCACGGCGGAATAAAAACGAACCTCACACCTTTTTTATCCAAAAAATATGCGTACATTTTCACTAGAATTTGTTTCCTGCGGACTTATTAAAGTCTCTTTTATCACTCTGGATAAAATGTGGACGAAAAATTCGTCAGTTCTGACAAATCATCATCAAACGATCACTGATTTGTTTTTTTTTAACGATTTGGAAACCTGTCATGTTTATTAAGCCATAACCTAACCTGATGGTCCTAACAGAACACAAATGCGTATTTAGGAAACGACGAAATCGAATCGAAAAATTTGGTTTTTTTTGTATCATTATTGTCTGTATGCAAACTCTTTTTTGCACAAACTGAAGACAACAAGAAAAAAAAGGTATGTACAAAGGCAAGGCAAGGCTGGTGTAACTAGAATTTGCACATACACACTTACATACCTTCACGCCTGTCTCCCATTAGGGTAGGCAAAGACTATGGAACGCCAGTTGCACCGGTCCAAACATACAACTTTCACTTCCTCTTACATTCATCAACCTCTTCATGCACGTTCGTAGGTTTTTGTTTTAGATTTGGCTCTTATTCAGTAAATCGCGAATCTGATCACTGTATATTGTGCGCGTCTAGGGCATCCCCTGCCGACATTTTGACATTCTCGCTCGCCTTAACATCCATCCTTTCTAAATGACCAAACAATTTTAGCATACCTTTTTCGATCTTTGTCACTAAGCATGTGTTTCAGCTAGGATTAGATTAGCAAAAATTGCTGGAATTTAATGCTTTATGCCATCTCTCTATGTGCTCTAAATTATTTAGAAGAGGAAATACGACGGGACTTCTCAAACGTCATAACCGCATAACAGTTTCTTTTTGAATATTGAAGAGTAAAGGCAAGAAATAAGGAGAGTGAAATCTAGGCTGATTTATATCAATCAAATAATGAATCAAGTTATATCAGGATGTAAATAGGATGATGAAAAAATAAATCCATCTCAAAATTCATTTTACATAAAAGTATGATGGAGTTTAATTTATAGTAGAAGCTTGTCGACATATTTTTGTTATTAACAATTTTCATTTTTTCATCGTCATCCTAAAACGTTATTAGGTATTGAAACTACGCAAACAAAAAACCTCTTTGTGTGTGAAAAAGTTCGGCAGCGGGATACTCGAACTTGTTTTTCCTCGAAATAGATGTACAGAATCCATAGAAACATATATTTTCCTGGTAAAAAAAAATACGAATCCAATTCCGAGGAACAAGTTATTTTTGTACACTCTGCTTTAATAATTGTTTATGAATAAAAAGAAAAGTTGCTGCTCGTCTGGATGTTTGGTACTATCAAACGTAATTGCATTTTCATTCTTTCTCTCTGTTACAGAAAAGTAAAACACATTAATCCTTGGGGGCGACTTTTAATACCCCTTACAACCGATTTAATGTTATGTTTTGGTTTTTAATACGTACCTCTTGGCTAAAAGATTCGTTGTGTAAACAAACTAATGACAGTTGTACAGAAAGATTTATGTACAACTGTCTGTTTTACGTACATGGAGCCGCCGCTGTCATGAGTCAAGTAAATACGGCGACTCAAGTACTTAATAGGTCAAGTCTCGGTTAACCCAAATATTGCTTACATTTTACTGCTCGTTTTTTAAGTGAAAAATGTGGTAGACGAGTAAGCCAATCACCTCATGGTAAGCGAGCATCGCGACCCATAAACACCCGCAACCCCAGGTATTATTCTCTCAAAAACTACGGACGGGCGGACGAACGAGTGAAATCGCAGCGGCGAGTTAAGGTAGTCCCGTCAGAGCGAAGAAAACACATTTTAGCGCGTGCATTTTCAATTAAGCAGCCTTTTAGATACGTTCGATCCATCGGCAGAAACCATGCTACTTAAACTCGCCGCTTGGACATTCACTCGTCCGTCCGTCCAACCGTCGTTGTTCAGAGAATCACTACCCAAAGGAATTAGTAAATGCATTTACAGAACGTTAAGTTCGAAGTTACAAACTTTACAGAATAACAAAATTGGTAACATGTTCTAAAATAAATAAAGAGCCATGCTTCAAAGAGAATAAACCGTTCGCACTCACTATTTCCCATACTAAAAAAAACTAGGACGTATTATTCACAGCTCCCTAACACAGTTAAAAATGTTTTGAATAGTTCGCGAGTTTGCAGAATGTCACCGGCTAATTGATGAAAAGTTTTAATTGGGTAGGTACCAGGGACGCATGGGGTTAGAGAGCTGTTCGGTGCAGATGTACTTTAATAACAACGGGTATGCAAAAGTTGCAGTGTTTTGGAACAAGTTCTGTTGGTGTTAATTCTAGTAACTGCAGAATGCTGTTATACGTGGAAGCACGTGTATTAGTTACAGTTGAAAAAAATACTTATTATTTTAAGGAAATCTGTTAAGACGATCATCAGCATTATCATGTAAGCCAAAGTTACCAAAACCTTAAGCATATCCTATACAGGTGGCTCATTTAGATCGATCAGTATGGAAAAGTTTGAAACTATAAGACATACGAAGATCTGTGGGGTTATTATGACGTATCTGTGTAATTAATTTTACGCTGACAGGAAAGGACAGAGTTATGTAACTGCTATAGCTCCGTCCTTTACGCTCACCGTAAAATTAACTGCATAGCTACGTCATAATAATAATAATAATAAGAGAGACTCTCGCTAGATGGCTGGATCAAGGGCCAGATACAGAAGGCAGTACTTCTCGACACGGCACGCATTGTGAGGAGGTTCCTCTCTCTGCAGCCCTAACCACCGGTAGCTTGAGCCCTGCCCCGCTGCCGGCGACGAATGAAGGTTAGGTTTTTTATAAGTAATGTTTATTTTTTATATTAGTATTGTTATTTTACTTTTATAATTGAATATTTATTGTAAAAAACCTAATTTACAGAAAATTTAATAAATACTTAAAATAATAATAATAATTCTTAGGAACCATGTCATCGATTTTAATAACAAGAAAAGGCATTCATACATTTATAAAAACGTACTCTGCTCGGGAAGCGAACCCGGACGTTTTGAAAAATAAAACTAACACTATTTTCATTTAGATATCAATTGTGTAGGTCTTAAGCAGTTATCATGATATCTAAAATGAATAAAATGCGTTGTTTTCACATTTTTTAATTTATTTTAGTTAGTGTTCGAAATGACCACCGTTTTTTTTCAATAAGTACAATATTCAACACATTTAGGTAACGGTCTTAGGGTCTGTTGTTTGATCAGTAGTTAAACTAACTAATTGTTAAAATTTGAAAAAGGAATCGAAAACTTGAAGGAATCTCAAGGAAATTTTTCAAATTTTCAATTCCTTTTTCGAATTTTAACAATTAGTTAGTTTAACTACTGATCAAACAACAGGCCCTTACTATTGCATTTTGTATCATTGTAGAATATGAAAAAAATAGACTTCATTCATTTTAGACATCATGTTTTATAGTAACATCACCTACACAATCGATATCTAAATGGAAATAGTATTAAATTTATTTTTCAAAACCTCCGGGTTCGACTCCCGAGCTGAGTACAGGTTTTGTTTTAAATGTATGAATGCATTTTTTCTTGTTATTAAAAGTCTCAAGGATCGGAAAAACGCCCGTCATTTTAAAAACATAACCCTGTTCCGTACAGCAGAGACTTCCTAATGATGTTAATAAAAAATATCATTAGGTATTTTATAGATATATTATACCATAAGTTATAATTAGTCAGCGACAATTTTATTAATGAATGACACCGGAATGGTTATGAGATAACACAAACAGTATACCAACGCCAACGACGTCCGTAGACTGTGAAAGAACTTTTTCGTCTCATAAATCGTCATTCTTTTTGATTGGTGAAAGTGTTTTTTCCCGTAACCATTCTGGTGTTATTCATTAATAAAATCGTCGTTTAACCCATATAAATTATGGTAGGATGAATCTATAACCTAATAAAATTTTTTATTAACTTAAGGAAGTCTCCGCTATATGGAACAGGGTTATGTTTTCAAAATGACGGGCATTTTTCCGATCCTTGTCGATGTCATGGTTCCTAAGAACAGATCTTCGTACGTCTTATAGTTTGAGACTTTCCCATACTGACCGATCTAAATTAGCCACCCTGTATAGTAACGTAGTTAGGCAGAGTTGACCAAGAAATTACCTCCTTTTGCTTCTATTTGAAGAACGATACAGTATTTAAGTGCTGAAGCAGTTTGTGGTTAATTATGCAAAGGGGTTTGGGTAAAAGTGTTGTCATTTGTAAAAGTCATTCATTTTCAAGGTGAGCGGCCAATAGTAAAAGTGGTAAATTATGATAGAATACATAAACATAAACTCACGCCTTTATTCCCAGAGTGGGGTAGGCAGAGCTACAGAATTACCAACAACTCCAATAATTTGTTAACAATTCTGTAACCACATTTTGCACTAATAATAGAATTTGATAGAATAATTCAAAATAAACATGTTTTGTATTGTAATGTAATACTCTTAAGTGCATAGGAGCCGAGATATTTAATATTCTTACCTGGGTGTACTTTTAGTACCAAAAACTGAACACTTAAATCTTAAATATCTCGGCTCCGATATTATTTAACGCCATAAATTATATATATCTATGTGTATTTCAAGGTCCTCTAATGAACTATGAGAAATCATCCGTGGCAGCTGAAAAAAATTATGACAATATTCTTCAAACAAATTTACCTTAGCCTTTTAAGTAGCAAAACCTACTGCGAATGAATAACTTTTAACCGACATAGTTAACCGCCCGACCGGTCAGTTTGACGGGTAGTCAAGTTAATTATGCCAGTGATCAATGATGCAAGTTTGTTTAAGTGATTTACGGCGTCGGGTAGAAATAGACGAGTAAGTTATTTCAGTAACTGCAAAAGTGTTCATAACATGAGGCTCATGCTGCAATTCAGTGCCCCAAAAGTAGTAAAGAGAGACTAAGATGGAATGCGGGTGGTAGGACCTTGTGTAGGGTCCGTCCGGATTACTACCACCATCTTATCCATTAACCTACCGCCAAACAGCAGTGTTCGCATTGTTGTGTTCTGGTTTGAGAATAAGACGGCCGGTGAAATGACTACCATAGAGGCATTCCATCTTACTCCTCAGGGTTGGCAACGCATTTGCAGTCTTAGGATTGCATTGCAGTCTTGTGAATGCGAATGTGTATGGGTCACATTTGTCTCCTCTATGCCATAAAAAAAAGGCTTCTACATGTACTTGTCATCTCACTATTTGTCTTACTCATACACTGCTGCTTAGCGGCAGGTTAAAGGTGGTAAGGTGGTGCTGGCGCTCTGAAAGGACTCTGTACCACGATATAGGGAATATTCATGTTTTTTTTTAACAGACTCTATAATTAGCTGATTCATGAAAAATCCGGTTGATTAAAAAAAAATGAATACCTATAAAAGTAACCAAGGTACATATAAACCAACAAAGATTTGTTCCTGTCTCTTTCTAGCATACCAGAAATTAACATGGAGTTTATAACCACTGCGTCAGTGAACACAAAATGCCTAAAGACTTCAGGTTCTACCAGAAACCCAAACCGAAACCTAAAAACAAAAATAAGAAACCTAACACGGCAGAATCTTCTATGGATGTTGATAAGGAGCAAAAACCATTTTCTTTTACTAATAGAACGCAAAAAACGTTTGCGAAATATACCGGGAAAAAGTTTACCACGGATTCTATAGATAAAGATAAGACAGCAACAGATGTAAACATGGACGAAGTAGTATCCGATTTAAAAAACAGCTTGCCCACAAAATAAAACAATTTAACATCTTAACAGTTTATTTACTTGTTCAATCACATAACTTAATAAATAATATATTACTACGACTTGACTTTATATGACTTGCATATATATTCAGTTATATGGTTATTTATTCGCGAAGACTCGCATCAAAAACTTCATGTCAATTTATAATTTTAGGTTGCGTTACGGCAAAATATTCGAGATTCGTAAACATTCAAAACACCTAACGACACCAAATGCTTTATTAGATACTTATGTACCTAAATACTAATGTCTAAATACTAATGTTTTGCCGTGTGGTTGCCGGCAGAATAGAATAGTACCACTCCATACCTTCCTGTGGAAGTCGTAAGAGACGACTAAGGGATTAAAGGCTTGTAGTATTTTTAGGCGATGGGCTTGCAACCTGTCACTAATATACACATGATATTACATCTTAGCCTGTATGTGCAAAATGTGGTTACAGAATTAACAACTGGCTGTTAAAGTTGTTGGTAATTCTGTAGCTCTGCCTACCCCACTCTGGGATGAAGGCGTGACGGTATGTATGTATGTATGTTTATAATTATAATCGATCTGTTGCATGAGGTCACAGTGCATAATGGAATCTGTCTCATCGGCTCATCGCTGTCTAATTTAGCAGTTAAAAAATACATACAGTGGAACGTATAACCTCCTCCTTTTTTGAAGTCGGTTAAAAATGCCTGTATCATCTGTATATCTTGGCTGGTTTTAATTTTAATTTCACTTTTGGTGATCTCTTTTACGGTGTTTTCATATTTTGTTGAGAAATGCGATTTAAAAAATCAATGCTTACTCCCTTTTAAGTAGGGGAGATTAGTCCAAAACCGGGTATGGGGGTAAAGCCGGGACTTGGCAATTTGGCTTCTTAGCTATCTTGATTAGTTTGTCAACAAAAGTGGAACGACGCTCGTGCGCTCTTGTTAAAAATAATTGACAAAAACGTTTTTATGGTGGATTGATCTAATATTTCATGGAATTCATACATTTACTAACCGTTGTTACATTCAGGTATGACAAATTTGTTTTTTTCATCAAGATTAAGTATGTTTTAAGGTTTAACAAATATCTGCTTAGATTTTTATTGCATCATGTTTTTAGGTTAGTTGATTTATTTGTTACTCGTGAGGGCGCTTGGGGCAAAACCGTACGGGGTAATACCGGGTGGTATGTGTATTTATTGCACTGAAATTTATTGAAATACACGAAGCTGCGATGCTTGGGTGCAATGTCTCAAGTGTAAAAAATGGGCCCATGAAGGATGTACTGGTTGGGAACTTGAAGAACTTGATGAGTTTCGTTGCTACCGTTGTTAAGGGGCAAAGAAGGGTATAGAATGGTGGTATACCCGGTTTTGGACCAGGCATGGGGCAAAACCGTAAAAACTAGAAGTTTAGTAAACATTTTTTTTTCTTTACTTAATAGTGAAAACAGTGATCCCGTTGAACAAAGCTGTGAATAATAAGGTAAACTAAACAAATGTTAATAAAGTTGATTAATATTATTATTTTTACATTTTTTATTTAATATTTTCTTTAACGTCCCGGTTTTACCCCACTTTCCCCTACCTATGTGTGTTCTTTTTCAGAATTAGAATCAAAATAAATTTTTATACAATTTACAAACACTGCTAAGTAAAGACTCATACAAATACATTACATACATCTCTGTAAATGTTCGATGTACATGCATACACATACATCAACTCACGCCTTTATTCCCAGAGTGGGATAGGCAGAGCTAAATAATTACCAACAACTCTAAAAACTTGTTGATAATTCTGTAACCACATTTTGCACACTTAGGCTAAGATGTTTACCAGTGTATAAATTAGTGACAGGTTCCAAGTCACCCATGGCAACATTACGCTAAAATTTCTAAATTCCTTTTCCTTATTGTTTCATTGTTTTTTTCTGTGTTGCCATTCTTTTTGTCAATGTTAAATTTAAAATGTGTTTTATTTGTTTTTTCCTGTGATCGTCGAATAAATATTTTCTATTTCTATTTCTATTTCTATTCTATCGCCTAACAGTACTATACGCCTTTATTCCCTTAGCCATCTCTTACGACGTCCAAGGGAAGATATGGAGTGGCACTATTCTTGATGTATTTAATGCTAGTAAAGTTCTGAAGCTGTTTTATGAAGTAGGTATCAAAACGTGCCAGAATCCATTCGGTGGAACTGACAGAGTTATAGCAGTACAATAGCTCCCGTTCACTCCCTGGGTCTCCTCAGGTTCCCCGTTGTTCATACAACTCACACCTATATTTTCCTCTTCATTAGCTAATTTCGCGAGCGCGAGTTATGAGGCGCTTTGTGCGAAGTTACGAACAAACGGAATCTAGTTGCATTAGCGAGGTTCGTTAATTCCCCGAGGCTGTCATAAATCCTTATTACTAGGTGTACTGGCTAGCGGGGAGTCGGGGTGCGGTTGCTGCGTTAGATACTAACACAATAAAGATACAAAAAAAACCGGGCAAGAGCATGTCGGACCATGCTCAGTGTAGGGTTCCGAAGCCGTAACGACAAACACAAAAAACTATCTCAAAAATCAACATGTATGAAACAATTATCTATTTAAAGTTATTTGGCGCTGTCTTAGATGATTTTTAGTAGGTATAAACCCGTTAATCGCCTGTATCTCAGGAACTAATCATGTCTACTTAGCCGTGATAGTTTTCCTTTAAAATTCGTTATATGCGCTTTCGTTGAAGATTTTTTTCAGATTTTTAGTACTTGTAGTTTTGGCTGTAGGGGGGGGGGGGGGGACACTTGACTCTAACAAAAAATAGCGCTTTAAAGCTTAATATTTCATAAACGGATCCCTTAATCGAAAAATTGTTGTCATAAACCCGATATATTTTTGAAAGACCTATCCAACGACACCCCACACTATGGGGTAGGCAAGAAAAAAAAAAGACATCCCCACGTTACGTGTAGGGGAGGTGCATTAAAAAAAAATATTTTTCAAATTTTTATTTTACCAATTTGTTGGCGTGACTAATATGTACATTCATGCCAAATTACAGCTTTCTAGTACTATGAGTCTCTGAGCTAGACTGGGGACGGACGGACGGACGGACGGACGGACGGACATGGCGAAACTATAAGGGTTCCTAGTTTGACTACGGAACCCTAAAAAACAGCCACATCGGACCGGCGCACTAAGTGTAATATAGCATTAATTATAGCAGTCATATAATAGTAGGTATAATTTATGCTACTATTAAAATAGGTCTTATTTACTGCATCAGCGTTAGATCTATTTAAACTAAAGCAAAATTACGTACGTAATTATTCATATCTCAAAACTATTTAACCAAATAAAAAAGGATTTTAATCAATCTCTCACAGCACCGTCACCAACGTCAACTTATAACTACATGTTATTTAATCTTAAACTTTAGGGTGCGGTAGTGTGACATCAATATGGGTCTTCATTCAGCATTGTGTTGCGAGACTTAACTTATACATTTCCAACCTTTCTT